>MU225272.1:3637194-3654674 GCA_018584345.1 Thuja plicata | reverse complement strand
GGATACACTATGGTAGATAAACAAGGTTATAAGGGTTTAGGGCTTGGTGTTAATGAACATGGCATTAAAAACCCGATCAATGTATCTCCTAAACAAGACATGTATGGTATAGGTTATTCATCTTCTCGATTCCATGTGGCTGATATTAACTATCATCCTCCTCTTGATATTCTTCTTCCAACACCTACCTTAGGCTACCCTGATACTCCTCAAGATGTGGCTAAGAGAGTGTATGTTCAGTTAATGAATTCCAAGAAAGAAATCTTTAAACCTATCCTGAAAAATGCTTTATCTAAATATAGATGTCCCTTTAATTATAGTAATAAACATTTACTTATTGATTGTGTGCATTTCAAATTATATGTTAGAGAAAGAGCTGCTTTGGGAATTATATCTCATTCCCGTGCAGTATTGCAATTTCTTCATAATTTTGACGCAGGACATTCCCCTCATTCTTCTACAGATTAGATTATTTTCCTCTTTTCTCTTAATTGGGGGGCAAGAGGTCTTCTTTTCAAAAATTCTAGGATCCATTATCCTCTTAACATGTATTTTGTTTTGAGTTTAATCGGTTATTCTCTCTATTCTATCCTTCTAAATTGCTATTATTCCTTCACTCATGATATATTTTCTAGGACATCTATTTTGTAAGGATATCTATTATTTTTATAACTTTTTTTTGATATAAATTGATATATCCCTTGCCGTCATCACTGGGGGGCAAGGTATTTTTATCCTTCTACCTCTATCTAAGGCTCTACTTTCCTTAGCTTATTGGCATTTGTTTATGTTGCAAACATTATTTCCTTATAAAGATCTATGTTTTGACCATTGATACCCTCTTATTTGAGAGGTGATTATCCTAGGTCATCACCTCTTCTTTATTTTGCAAATTATGTTCTTTATAAACTCTTTCCCTTGCTTTTTGGTTAGAGTTTGTTATCCTTCATTCCAATATTCCTCATCCTCTTCATTGAAAGGGGCTTGATGATTGAATCTTTGGTCCCTCTTGTCTCTAGAAGATGACATTTTATCCTAAGCACTCCTCTATGGTAGGGCTCTTGTTGATAAGATCTCTTCCTCTTTGAGGATCCTTTTTCCATAAGTGATATATCCATTTCATGATATCTATGCTCTTGGATGTAAGGGTCAATACTCTTCGCTAAGAATATGGTATACATTATTGTAAAGCAGGATATCTCCTTACCTTGTGAAGTAGGTATCCTCTTCCTCTTCCTTTTCCTTCCTAGTAGGTAGCCATGATAAGGAGGGGGGCATACACAGGGTCTCCCTTGTACTATAGTTTAAATTTATTTACATTTTACAACATGCTAAATCCTTGGAAGGTAACGCACATAAGTTGCTAAACCCTGAAGAGACACGCATTTTTACTTTTATGTTTGCTAAATCCTTGGAAGGTAACGCACATAAGTTGCTAAATCTTGAAGAGATACGGACCCTTTTTATTTTTACGATATGCTAAATCCTTGAAAGGTAACGCACATAAGTTGCTAAAGCCTGAATGGACACACATTTTATATTCCATAGTGATACAAGAATGTGGATCTATGGATATTTTCAAAAGTCGTCAGAAGACACATTTACAATTACAAGCACAATTTATGGGTGAACCTGTTGGGGGATCTCCCTCCTTAGTGATTAATAGTAAGGTGGGCATCTTACTAGGTGAGGTAATCACTTTCTCTTCTCTCTTTCACTTTCATGCTAGTAGGATTATATCATGAAGCTATGTTATCTATGGTGTTGTTCTTGTCTTACTTATGTAGTCATGTATGTTTTCTATGGTTGATTGCTCTTTACTTTCATATATTTATGCATGTATGTTGATTTAGAATCCTTAGTCCGGGGGCTCATATCCTTGACTTAGTGATATTCTACCTCATTGCAATCCACCAAGATCTTTTTCTTCTAACTTTACCATGAGCATGTTCGATTTTCGATACTCTCGCTAAAGTGGGGGCTTAATTGATCATCTTAACATGGAAGCACTTCCATGTTAAGAATGTTTAGCCCTCCTTAGGGGATGTTTTTGACCTCCATAATATCATCCTCCCATTTCTGCATCATCCCCTACTTTTGTGCCTGATTAGGACCCTGATGGGGCCTCTCCGGGCACCTTCTACCCCACCTAGCATGTTTTCTAGGGGTTCTGACCCCCTGGGTCAAGGTCGACCTTGACCTTGACCTAGGTCAGGGTTAATCTCAACCTTGAACTAGGTTAGGTTTGATCTCAACCCTGACCAAGGTCCCCCTTTTGAATCTGGAAGCCTGTCGGCTGCCGAGGATCATCCAAAATTTAATTTTCCCGCTTCCAGGTCGGCTGTTTCGGGTTCCGAAGCGTTGGTTCCTAAATTATATTTAATATAGGTCCTCTCCTAGGGGTAAAGGATTTAATGAGAATTTAATTATCCTATGTCGACCTCCTTAGAATATTGTTCCCTAGTTTCATATAAAAGGGAGCCTTCTCTTCTCATTTTCTCTAACCATTATCAAGTAACAAGCGCTAAGGAAACTAAGCATTCAAAGGACATTAAAGCATGTATTATTATACATGTTTTAAAGCTCTCAAGGTGTTCAAATATTCCTCTCAAGCATTCAAGTTCTCCATTGAAGATCAAGGATTCAAGCTTTCAAGCCTTTGAAGGGATTAGGTTCAAACATTCAAGATTCATCATTCAAACCCTAAATCTAGCCATCATGGTGGTGTGATCTTCCTTCAAGATCCTTTGTGCATCCTCAAGACACATTCATCCTCTCTTCAGGGTGGATTTCAAGCATACAATCATGGAGGTTTATGGTTTCTAAAGCTCATGCTTTTATACTTACATATTTTCTTATATTTGAATTACAATTGCATATCTATTGAATATCATAGCTTCATTGTTAGATTCAATTCTACTACTTGCTAGAATTCTATACTTTATTGATTTCAAGGTTAATTCCTAAATCAGGGTTTGACTAAGGCAAAACCCTCCCCCCCCAACAAAAAAACCTCTTTTTCTTGCAGGTACAGGTTCAGGGCTGCGGATTTGGACTCAGATCTGGATACTCTTTTTGGCTTTCTATCGGGCTCCGTGAACAGATTCTCTGTCGGACCTGTGCAGGTCAAGGTTGACATTATTGGGTTAGGGTTGACATTTGTGGGTCAAGGTCAACCTTTTTCATAAGATGACATTAGATCGGGAAAATATTTCTGGGTTTTGTTCGTCTCTGCGTTTCTGGTCAGGGTCATCCTTCTAATTTTCTAGAAACAGTCTACAGAACTCAGAAAACAACGTTCTCCAGATCTGCATTATTTTAAGGTTGGTTCTTCCTCCTATCCTTTTCAATTACTACAATAAATCATATTTACTTAATAATTAATATAATTTAAGATCCTTCTTGTAATTCTCTTTTCCAAATAGTTGATTCATTTGTCCATTAGCCCTTCTTTTGGGTTGATCAACTTGGATCTTCCATTTTGTGCATTTGGGAATAGAAGAGGAGCATCTTATCTTCTCCCTAATCACAATTGAAATATACAATCAATCAAATTCAGTTAAATGTAAAGTAGGGTTAAGGAAATCAACACACTCTAAGAAAATCAAACAACAATTAATAAACAATCTCCTTATCCCCTTTTCACCTCTTTACATGAGAAAAATAATAAATAGGTACTGGAAACAACCAAGGGAATCCTATTGTAAATAGTACCAGACACATAGATTGATCAAACTACACCAATAATTGATCAAATTTCAGTTCTGACCGAGGCAATCACAACACAGAATGTAGACATCGAGAAGGTCATAGAGGAACGGGCAGAAGAGAAGTACCAATACAAGCTCACCGAGAAAATTAGCCAAGAAGTGGTAGAAAATAAGGTGAATTTTTTTGAACTAGTTACTACATTAGAAATAGTTATATCAGAAGTAGTTAACTTAGTTCAAAATTTATGCACACTAGAGCACTTCACTACAGAGCATAGTGAAAAGGTAGCTAAGATAGATGCAGATCTGAAAGCTAGTGCACAAAGTCTATCACCCGAGGCAAATGCATTCAAATTGAATTATGAGAAGATTATTGAATCTAAACAATTGAGACTTGAAATTCAAAAGGCTGAAAGAAAAATCAGAGATGAAGTAACCGAGCTCCAAGCTATGTTACTACCGAATCTCACATTGTTGTTACAACACATGACTTCAGAAAAGACTCTAATTGCCACCCCAGAGGTTTCAGTCACATAGAGTATATATGACATGAATGCCATAATAACTTTGGAGCACATGACCCTTGGGCACCTTAAGGAGAAATGGGAAAATATGATGACAACCATACAACAATCCCATTTACACATATTTGACAAGCTATAAGTACTACATCTTTGACATTATTTTCAAAAAAGGGGGAAAATATGTGTACATACAAAGGGGGGAAATGTACCAAGGGACACATGTATATACATTTCAAAAGGGAAAAGAAAAAAAAAGGAAAACATGTACATACATTGTATCCAAAACATTGTACTGAGGCATGCACATAGGGGGAGTCAATGAAAAGGTAAAACACTTGGTGTATATACTACACATATTAGTTGTTGATACTAATGCCAAAGGAGGAGATTAATAATCCTTAAAGGATAATAAGTTGTCATTAGTATATTTTTTGGACCGTCAGTCACATGATCACTGAGAGATAGTTTACAGTATAACCCGAGAGACAGTTTAAAGTGTAAAACAAGCACAATAGTTCATAGAGTAAACCGAGCACACCAATCTACAGAGACTTTACCGAGCATAGTTTATAGAAACATCACCAAGAATAGTCTACAGAGACATCACCGAACACCATTCTACCGAGAGACAATTTTATTTCCAAGAAAAGCGAATCTCAAACTACACGTCAGCTAAAGCCCTTAAATATTTAAAGCAACTTTATGCTTAGTTGGACAACCATTTCCTACGGATCAAGAAAAGCATAAATGATGGATTTAATCAGTTTAACTAATTGTATTCATGCAAACTAGGAGATCAAGGTCAAGTTGTAAACCTTTGATCATTAGAGTTTTCAAGAAAAGCGTGAAACCTAATTAGGTCAAAATCTTGTATATATAGATGTGGTAATCAATCAAGAACATGATGATTGTAGCCGCCAAGGACATCTATGGATCAAACAAAGAGTTTCATGCAGAAGGATAGTTAAAGAAGAATTTAGTTATGAAGAACTAAATTCAAGGCTATCGAGAAAAAAAGAGGTATTATTCATCACAATAGGTGATATATAATTTTGTGAACTTAATGGATCTGTAATCAACAATTCAAGATTGCAAACTATCAGGTCATCTATATTTTTGTCCACTCTCTAATAATTTTAGAAAATAGAACAAATCCTTCAAGAAGGTGGACTTAACCGTCTTATTGTAAATCTCTTAACCGAGTGCACACATACATTATGTTGCTGAAATCTCTTAACCGAGTAGACTTAACAAGTCTAACATGTTACTCCTAACATGGTAAGATCATCAAAAGTGATCACAACTTGTAGCCTTAACCGACATCTTCCATTATGTAGATAGTGAAGCTTTGTGGGTTTCATCCCCACCGTATTTTTTACCTTCTAACAGGGGTATTCTGCGTTATCATTTTTTGTGTCATGTGTAAATGAGTTTCATGAATGTTTCTATGTTTGTTTACATGCACTTGCATTTATGTTATGATATTACATGCATGAAGTATAAAAGCTACAATGGTCGGTTATGCAAGAAATGATTACTAAGGCTGAAAGTGAAAAAGTCTTTAAGGGTACTGATTCACCCCTCCACTCTCAGTACACACCATTCCATTATTCCAAAAATTGGTATCAGGGTTAGATCTCTTATTTGGAAAAATTTAAATCACTTGAGAGAAAAGATCATACAATGGAAAGGTATAAGCTTGATAAACATATTGGGAATCAGAAGTTGCAAATAAAAATTTTCTTTGAGCAATACAAAGAGGCAAGAATCAAAATGAAAGAGCTATTTATTGAAAGAAAAGTCATGGCATATCGCAACAATGAAACTAACTATCGTGAAGAAGAGATACCTAACCTATTTGATTCTTCTGGATCTATATCTGGTAATACATTTGACACATCTGAAGGAACCATTGCAGATCTAAATGAAATCAAACAACATCTGACTGAACAAGTTAAAGTACTACAGATCGGTCAAAAGACATAGATGGTAAGAATGATTGATGTTATGAATAATGCAAGACAAGCTAAACAAGAAAGAACATTGGCTATTGATGACAGGAGTAAGATTACTTAAAAGTTACAAGAGAAAGAATCTAAGATACAGAGACTTACTGAACATCACATTGAGATCACCAATCAAATATTTCTTATGAGTCATGAGGCCAACCGAGTAAACATAGAACTTAATGGAAAATTGGAAGTTATTGGTGAACTAAAATAAGAAAATGAGAAACTGAAGCATGAAGCAAAGGTTTAGCAACAACATAATGATATGATCAAAAAGGATGAAGACAATACAAAAAGAATGGATGAATTTTTGAATGGACATAGAAGACTCAACAACAATACTGGTTTAGGGTATACCGAGCATGGAGAATCATCAAACTGAGTTGATCAAAGAAATGGACCTACATAAATCCAAGACCAAAGAAGCAGTCATGCAATAACTATGGAAAACCAGGCCACACATCAAATGTTTGCAAGAGCAAAGAAAAAAGGTATTCATAAAACTACTTATACATTCATAGGTAAATGTTATAAATGTGGCAAGCAGGGACACAAAGCACATGAATGCAGATCTAAGCTGAACAAACCAAAGAATAAATATTACATGGAAAAACATTGTCCTACCTACAACATACATGGCCACACATTTCAAGAATGTAGGAAAAGGTTAAGGAAAGTATGGAAACCTAAAGAGTAAGAAAATGCATATCAACCGAGAAGAGTCGATAATACATATGTTTAGGATTACAACACTTGGGTAAATTGCACAACATGTGGTAGATATGGACATATAGATGCTAACTCTACGAGGAAATGGACAAGAAGATCTAGAATTTGGACTAACCCTAGAGTGACATGCTTACATTGTCATAAGGTCGATCACTTGAGAAAAGACTGTAGAGACGGAGTGACAGAGTCAAGCACTTTTGCAAATCAAATCAATAATGAATATTGGACCAAGGATGATAAGCTTGTGCCATATAAAAACATGGTGGATGACTTGAAGCGATTTTTTATTGGCATAACATTTGAACAGATTCCAAAATTAAATAATCAAGAAGCTGATGCAATGGCTAATCTCATGTCTCTTGTACACTTATCTGATAATTAAGCACGGTATGAATTCCTAGTGGATGAGTTACCTTAACCTTCCTATAACTGTCTTGACTCCAAGTTAGTCTTCCAAATTGTGGGTTGTGACTCCCCTTGTTATGGACCTATCTGTAACTATCTTGAAACCAATGCTTTACCTGAGGGTATATCCAAAAACCAAAAATGCAATCTTATTCATCAAGCTTCCAAACATGCGATCATCGCATACGATTTGTATTGACGAGGTTTCAATGGTACTTTACTAAGATGTTTAGATCTCAAATAATCAAACAACACTCTACACGAAGTCCACGAAGGTATTTATGGATCGTAATCGAATGGTCTTACTCTGGCTAAGAAACTCTTGTGTATTAGATACTATTGGCTTACAATGGAGAAAGATGTTGTTAAGTTCTCAAAATCTTGCAAAAAATGTCAGCTACATGAAAATCTTATATATGCACCAACACGTGAATTGTTACCCTTTATCACACATTGGCCTTTTTAGTAGTGGGCCTTTGATCTCATTGGTCAGATTTATCCATCATCCTCTAATGGTCACAAGTTCATCATTACAACAACTGAATACTTTACCAAATGGGTTGAAACTATACCCTTAATCATGACAACCGGAAAACAAATCTCATTGTTTATCCTCAACTACGTCATTTGTCAGTACGATCTTCCCTCATCAATTGTGATAGACAATGGTAAACAATTCAAAAACAAGGATGTGATAGAACTTTGTAACAACTTTCAAATCACTCAATATTTTTCCTCCATCTATTACCCTCAAGGAAATGGACAGGCAGAGGCCAACAATAAGAACATCCTCAAGATTTTAATCTGAACAGTCAATGATTCTGCCAGGGATTGGCATGTTCAAATCAATCTGGCTTTTTGGGCCTATTGAACAAGTATCAGAACCCCAACAGGAGCTACACCTTATTCTTTGGTTTATGGGGCTGAAGCAGTTCTGCCAATTGAGGTAGAACTTCCATCCTTGAGAGTATCTGTAAGAGGGTTAATCACAAATGATGACTATAGGGTCTCATGGTTACAACACCTCATACTACTAGCTGAAAGATGTTAAGATGATTTCTAACATCTATAAGGATATCAGAAAAGAATGGCAAAAGGCTATAATAAGAAAGTTAAACCTCGTGAGTTTCAAGTGGGAGATCTAGTGCTACGAGAGAATACCAAAAATCAAGAACACAGAGAAAAGAAGGGCAAGTTTGAGCCTAACTAGTTAGCGTCTTTCATAATCACAAAAATATTTGGATCCAAGGCTTATCATTTAGCTACCACAGAAGGAGACTTACTTCCTGATCCAATCAACACCAATCATCTGAAGTGATTCTATACCTAAGCTATTGTCAGTAGCTATGTACAGTGGAAAATATTCTAAAAAATTCAAAAATAGTGGAAAAAGTCCAGAAAAATCCTAAAAAGAAGAAAAAGAGGCTGAAAAAATGATTGTTCTGGTGAAAACCTGGTAAATAGGCGCTTAGGCAACATCGAAAAAATCAAATATCTCAAAAATACAAAGAGGGGGGGGGGGGGGGGGGAAGAGAAAAGAACCAAAAAATTGAAAAACAAAAAAATTGTGCCGTGGTTAAAACCTGGTAAACAAGCGCCTTGGTAGAAAAAATAGAATTCCTAACAAGTGGTGAAAACTTGGTAAACAGGCGCCATTCGTCAACTCCCTACTCTGTTTATAAAAGCTCGGATATCTCTTTAGTAAGCACTTTTACACCTTTGAGCCAACATAAGCTAGAACACGTTCCTAGTTAATTACTACATCACTTCCCTACATCACCATGGTTTGGAATCCAATCTTATATTTCTTGTAAACAAACAATTTCAATCCGCTTCAAGGTAATCAATTCACCAATGGTATTTCTCAATACCACCTCAATCAATTCAGCAAAGGTATTTTTCAATACCACCCCAAAAAATCAACCAATGATATTTCTTCAATATTACCAACCAAGCAAAGGTATTTTTCAATACCACTGATCAAGTCATATCTCATATCAACAAAAAAACAATGTTTCTCAAACACTCATCTTGTCATCAACATGATCATATTGAATCTATCAATCAACAACACAAGTACAAAAATGATTAGTCCTGTGATATGATTACATCAATTCTAATTTATGAGCGACTCTATGATGTATCTATCCTAGAGAAACAAGGAAGGAGTTGGGATATTTTTCTTTTAATGACTATCAGTTTTTTGCTTATCATATCTCCTGAGTGCTTCGATAATGCTCTAAATGCTAGAAACACAAGGACAGGGGGTATGCTATTTTCTTTGATTTCTTCTTGTGATCTACATTGGTTTTTGACAAGGTCTATGTGATGATCATATTTTTCCACTAGTATACAAAGGAAATAATTTTTGAACCGTCAGTAACATGCTCACCGAAAGACAGGTTATAGTGCAACCCAACACAATAATTTACAGAGGTCACCGAAACTAGTTTTCACCGACAGATAGATTATTATGTAAACCGATGACACAACCTAAAGAGTAACCCGACAAGGCAGTTGACAGTGTAACCCGATAGACAAGTTCACACAGGAACCCAAAAGACATGTTCACAAAGGAACCTGATAGTCAGTTGGAAGAGAAAATTGAGAAGTAGAATGTCAACAGAGACATCACCGAGGAAAGACTACAGAGCAACCTGAGCACTAGTCTACCGAGAGATAGCTTTAATTCCGAGAAATGTGGATCTGAGTTACATGTCAGATAAAACACTTAATTTTTATATTTAGCTTTAAAGCATATCTTTAAAACCATTTCTTGAGGGACAAGTAAAGCAAATGTAATTGTTTTAATCAGTCTAACTGATTGTAAACATGCAAACTAGGAGATCAAGGTCAAGTTGTAAACCTTTGATCATAGAGTTATCATTGAAAAGTGTGAAACTTATTTAGGTCAATTCATTATATAAATAGATGTGTAATCAATAAAAAAAAGGATGTGATGATGATTGTAGCCGAAGAGAACATCTATGGATCAGATACAGAGTTTTATGTAGAAGGACAACAAAAGATGAAATCGGTTTCAAAGAACAAGATCCAAGGCTACCAAGTAGAATAGAGGTATTAATCAATCACTATAGGTGATACATCATATTGTGAACTTAAAGGATCTTTACTCAGTAATTCAAGATTGCATATAATCAGGTCAACAAGTATTTTTGACTACATTCTAACAAGTGTAGCAAATAGAAGAAATCCTTTAAGAAGGTGGATTTAACAATCCTGTTGTAAATCTCTTAACCGAGTGCACATTAAAGAGTGTTGCTAAATCTCTTCATAGAGTAGACCTTAACCAGTCTAAACAGTTTACTCCTAACAAGGTAAGATCATCATAAGTGATCAAAACTTGTAAGTCTTAATCGACCCCTTCCATTCTGCAGACAGTGAAGTTTTGTGGGTTTCACCCCCACCACAGTTTTTACCTTCTAACAGGGGTTTTCTACGTTACCAAATATTGTGTCATGTGTCATTACATTTTATGAATGTTTCTATGAATGTTTACATGAAAATTAAGTTTATGATTTGATATTACATACACAAAGATAGAATAGCACATATGGTCGGTAATGCAAGGAATTGATTACTAAAGGATTAAGGTTAATTGATAAAAAGTTTTAAGGGTAGTGATTCACCCCTCCCCTCTCACTACACACTATTCCATTATTCCAACAATTGGTATCAGAGCTAGATCTCTTATTTGGAAAAGTTTAAATCACTTGAGAGAAAATATCATACAATGGAAAGGTATAAGCTAGACATGAGTATTGAGAATGAGAAGTTAGAGATACAGATCTTCCATGAGCAATATAAAGAAGCAAGAATCAAGATGAGAGAGCTACTAGATGCAAGAAAGGTTATGACATCTCACTGCAATGAAATAGATTATCATGAAGAAGAGCTACCTAATTTGTTTGAGTCATCAGGATCTACATCTAGCAATACATCAATCACATCTGAAGGAAGCATCACAAGTCTAAATGAAATCAATCAACATCTGACAGAACAAGTAAAGATATTGAAAATTGTTCAAGAGACACATATGGTAAGGATGATTGATGTTATGAATAATGCTAGACAAGCTGAATAAGAAAGAACATTAGCTATTGATGACAAGAGGAAGATCAATGAAAAGCTAGAAGAGAGATACTGAAATACAAAGACTTATTGAACATCATCATGAGATCACCAATCAAATAGTTCTTATGAGTCAGGAGGCAAACCAACTAAACATAGAACTAAATGGAAAATTTGAAGCAATTGGTGAGCTAAGAGAAGAAAATGAAAGACTAAAGCATGAAGTAAGGATTCAACAACAACACAATGATATGATCAAGAAAGTTGAAGAAAGCACCAAAAGAATGGATGATTTTCTGAATGGACAAAGAAGAGTCAACAACAATACCGGACTAGGGTATACCAAGCATGGAGAATTATCAAATCAATCTTATCAAAAATATGTGTACATAAATCGAAGACCAAGGAAGCAGTCATATAATCACTATGGAAAACCAGGCCACACATCTAATGTTTGCAGGACTAAAGCTAAAGGTATTCCTAAATCCACATCTACATTCATAGGAAATTGTTATAACTGTAACAAGAAAAGACACAAAGCACATGAATGTAAATCTAAGATGAAACAACCAAAGAAGGAATCCTACATGGAAAAATATTGTTCCACTTGCAAAATGCATGGGCATACAACTCTTGAATGCAGGAAGAAGAAAAAGAAAGCATGGAAGCCAAAAGAAAAAGATAATGCTTATCAACTGAGAAGAGTCAGTAACTCATATGTTTGGGATTACAACACATGGACAAACTGCACAACATGTGGTAGATATGGACACATAGCTACAAAATGCATGATAAAATGGATGAGAAGGTCTAGAAGCTAGACAAGCCCCAAAATGACATGCTTACACTATCATAGGGTCGGTCATCTAAGCAAGGACTGGAGAGACCGAGTGACAGAGACAAGCACTTTTTCTAATGACAATACCATTGAAGACATCAGGAAGATGAGAAACAAAATGTGGAGGAAAGCTACAAAAACTGATGATGTTTGAAGATGTTAAGTTGATGATCCCTGAGCTACTGAAAGTTAATGCAAGACATTAAATAAGTTAATATATTGTATTATCATTAATGTCAACTTGATATAATCTAATTGGTTATATACATATTGTCAAAGGCTTCAAAGAACCAAAGAGATAAAGGTTATGCTATCAGTGATGACATATAACTGATTGAATGTTTGAAGATGTTAAGTTGATCACCGAAATGCAGAAAGATAATGCAAGACATTAAATTAGTTAATGGATTATATTTTCATTCATGTCAACTTGATATAATCTGATCGGTTATATTCAAAGTGTCAAAGATTTCAGAGAATCAGAGAGATAAAGATTATGCTTTCAGTAATGCATAAAAGACCAGCATTCACTAAGTGACTATAAAAACCAATGGTTAGTGGAACCCAATGGGCAAAGAAACCCGAGAGAAAAGTCACAGTGATGCCGGAGCAATAAAAATGACAAGCATTATCGACGGCCAAAATTATAGTGTTACTGACAGCCAGAATTATAGTGTTACCCGATGAGCAGAACTTTGTAGTGATGCCCGACGGACAAACAACCCCGACAGACAGACAACACCGATGGAGAAGCCCGAAGAGAACTAAAGTGTTGACCAAAGCTATCAAAGAGTTAAAACACCAAAATTAACTAAAGTTCAGGAATGGCAAAATACTTAGCTAGCAGAGCTAAAGATAGACGTAACTGGTTGTTAGCATTGTTTTAATCGACAAGTTAAAGCCAGAGATAAGTAAAAGATTTAAAGCTATTTTATTCAGTTGTCACATCAACATGGAGAAATCTAAGGGATAAAACTTGAGTTAAGCTTTAAAGAAAGATTGGCTAAGATTGCGGATCATGCCAAGAACTGTGATATCATGTCTATAAAGAGAAAATCTAATTCATTATGAATTAGGGGAGTGAATAGAAAAAGAGGATGCTGAAGAGAAACTGATGAAGAACAACTTCATACAATCTTGATCAATCAAGTTGAGGAAAAAGCTAAAGATTTTTGTAGACACCGAGCAACAGAGAAGCACAACATCACCAAGCAGAAAGAAGTGGAGCAAAGGTACTGAAAAGACATGTTGATCAGAAAGGTATAATGAGCTTACAATAGATCTAAAAATCTCCAAGTCTAAGTTGTATGTGTGAACATATCATTTACTGTTTCAGTTTAACCATTGATTCAAAAAGTCTCTTAACCGAGCAGGACTTAACAATCCTTTCTATATTGAGATATATCCCAAGGAGTATCAAAAAATTTGATCATGAAGATAACATGAGATTCCAAATACCATTTGACAAACTACACTGGGTTTGGTCATAGAAGGTAGCATAGAGATGTCTGATATCAAGTGGCAAACTATTCTATTTAAATCCTCTAACAAGGTCACACCTAACAGTATGTTTGTAACCTTTAACAGGGTTGGCTCTTCACTGAGCTCACTTTAAAACAGTGAAAATTTTGGGTTACCAGTCCCTAGAGGTTTTTCTCTTAACATGGTTTCCAAGTTAAAAATCCATGTGTCAATGTATTTATGAGTCATTAGTTTAGTGTTTTGCATTACACATAACTAATCTGGATTGATCGGTATACACTAAGTAATTTGCTATTTTTGGTAAATGAAACACTGCTAATCGGTAAACATTAAGAATAAGATTTAACAGTGAACTCCGGGAAGTAGTTATTTATTAAGATTGTTTGAAGGCATACATCTTGTAGGACTGAAGATAACTAGAGGCTTAATATTGTGGTACTAAGTTTTTGGGTTGATTTATTGGAATATTTTTAAGGCCACTGATTCACCCCCCCTCTCAATTATTCTCATAATTGGTATCAGAGCTTGTGTGCTTAGAAAGGGATTTTAACAGCTCAAGCAAAATATCACAAGATGAACAAGTGAGATGTGCCCAAGTTGAATAAAGACAACATTGCATCATGAAAAAGCAGAATAAGACTCCACCTATTAGGTATTGGTAATGATGTTACTCAACACCTAGATACTAAATATGTGTTGCCTACAAGAACTCACACTCTTGATAATTTGAGAGAAAAACATGAGCATAATTGCATGATGATAGAACATGCTTCCTCACTTTTTGATGCTAAGTTTGAAGATGTTAAAATCTACAACTTTGCAAAGAAAATGTGGGATACATTGAAGATGGTACATGGAGGAGATTATAATGTACTAAGAGCCAAGGAATAAAGCCTATGAGGGAGGTTTGATGACCTAAGTATGAAAGAAGGAAAATATATCACTTAGTATAGCTGCAGAATCAAAGAGGTAGTCAATGCTATCTGAGGAGTTGGAGGTGTACTTGAAGAAGAGACAATGGTAAGTAAAATCTTAAGAACCTTACTACCTGTATATGCTATTAGAGTATCTGCTATACAAGAAATGAGAGTAGTTGCAAACAATATTATTACTCTAGATAGTCTGATTGGTAGACTGATTTTATTTGAGATGAATAACTTTGATAATAGTGTCTTACCATATATAGAGTCTGCATTCAAATCTTCTTTGAAAATAAGTAAGTCAAGTCATAGACACACTATTAGAAATGATAGTGAAAGTGATAATGAGGATCAAGGACTTGATGAAATTGAAGCACTAATGACGAGAAGATTGCAGAGAGGCAAAGGTAGATACAAAAGTAAATTACCACTTGTATGTTTTAATTGTAAAGAGGTTGGACACTTTGCTGCAAGATGTCCTAACAGAATAAAAGATGACAAAAGTAATGACAAAACATATGAAAAGAATTTTGACTTGTTAGAAACACTGAGAGCGGGGGGGGGGGTGAATTAGTGTTTGTCTATTAATTATATTTCAACACTTTAAACATAAATCAAACATACATTCAATGAAGCTTAACACAAGAACTCATAACACATGATATGATTATGGGGAAACTTTGATCAGAGGAAAACCCTGGTGGGAATTAGTACCCACAAATATTGCACTAGTATAATGAACCTGTTAAAGTTCCTTTTCCCTGTTAGGAGCAGTCTTTACAATCCAAGTACAATGACCCTATTAGGAGTCTATTACAAAACCCTGTTAAAGGTGTATGGCTCACTGCCTGAGCTCACTTCCCAATAAGATGAAGGCTACAACCTTTTGATAGTTGATATACACTATATCAAAAATGAATTATTGTAATGACATTGTTGTATGATCAATTCCGTTTATGCTCTAATGCTCTTACTCTCTTAAAGAGATTTATCTCATACTGAATTCATTATACTACTCTTTTATTTCTTTCTTATGCATATTCTTTGACACTTGTAATATACATTTACATTACATATTTATATGTTCATGTCCGAATAGGCGCGACCAAAAACAAGACTATAGTCGGCCCTATAATACACAACGCTTCCAAACAAATTGGCTTAAGCGTGTTTACAACAATACTAAAGACATTATTACAAACATATAATCAAAGGCGCTTAGCCTTTACACAACAAAACAATTCACACTAATCCAAAAACTGAAGTCGGCTACATGCTCTGTTTCCTGAACTGTAGTAGTACTGTTCTTCCTATATTTTCTCTGTATTATCATTCCATACCATGCGTGTCTGGACTTAGTATGTATACATCACATAGAACATATATCTAAACATGCATACTCTGATTCGATCTCTCGCACGTGCGTTGATGTGCTGATCGCTGTATAACTCTCTCTGTCCTGTTTTCCATACTTAGTCATTTTATCTTCTAAGTTATCTTTGACAGAAACTTAATATGACTTTGTTGCCATAATGACAACACAAATTAAGTCATGCATCCTCTAGGAGTCAACTTGCCAACAATCTCCCCCTTTGTCATTAATGACAATAAATGAATGTGGCCAAGTTTCTCAAGATGACTTAACACACAAAATAACTATATATCATTGCATCTCTTCACACACACACACACACACACACACATATATATATATTGCTCCCCATATATACACATTCTCTATATACATTACTCCCCCTTTGAGATTAATGACAAAGGTGTCCAAAACTTGTAACTCTCTAGATACTTACTCCATGTAAACATCTAGGTACACAATCTGAAGAGATTGGATCTCTTTCTTCCAGAATACCTTCATTGCATCAACTGTTTGGAGATGGGCACAGAGGGGATATGTTAACTTCTCCATCTTTATCAGATCCATGCAGGGACCTTGATCATATGTGACAATGGTGGCATCAATCTATTTGATGTTATCTTCCAAAACTGCTAGAGAGGGTGCTAGAGCATTCCTCACTTGGGTCTGCCTGATTCTAATCTTATTGATCTCCAATTTTGCTTTTTCAATTTTGTCCAACTGTCCTTGATAGACATTGTTACAGATTTTCATGTCTTGGGTGGATGACTCATTTGATTTTCTAATAGTGTCCACCATGATCTCTGCCTCTTCTATCTTTTTTATATGTTTAGAGGTGAACTTCACTCTGTCCATGCAGTTTGCTATAACCTTCTTACCTTTAGTTGCCAATTCTTTCAATATAGATTGCTTAATCTTTAAATATTTTAAGTCTAAGGTAAAATTCTTTACCAATTCATTCAATCTCTCCTTTTTATACTCATCTTCTGCAATTCTAGTAGCAGAGTCTACTAGGTCTGTAAAGTGTGCTTTGAAGCTTGTTAGAATTCTATCAACATCTTCAACTGATTGAATTTTGGCTACTTTATTGTCTGCAGGCACTAGATCATTCAAGATGTTTACTAATTCCAAGAAAAGAGGGTTCCTCATAACCTATTTTTCTTTGGCCTTTTCCATAGCTAGAACGCTGATCTTCATTAAGTCTTCTTCTCCCCATGCATCTAGACTTGCTGAGTCAGGAGTTAACCTTGACAACCATGAAGTAGATGGTAGAGTGGATGGAGTGAATATAGTATTTTGACTGGTATCCATGCATTCACTCTTTACTGGTATCTCCTTGACTGGTGTCTCATTATCTTGAGTATCTTTCTCTTTATTCAAGTCTATTGGATCATTGGAG
>MU225272.1:3621422-3636627 GCA_018584345.1 Thuja plicata | reverse complement strand
CATAAACCTTAGCAAGTGTGTCTAGTCTTCCTTCATTAACAATCCTGTTCTTTAAGACATTTAGACTAGGTCTGAATCCTACTTCAGGAGGAGCTTGAGTATTTCTTACTGTGCTCCGTGTAGTTCTCGAGGATGGGTGACCTGTGGGTGCTTGATTCCTTCCTCTAGACTTCTTGATTAGTACAAAAGGTGGAGATGAGTCTAGGTCAATGGTGGCAGAGGGCACAAAGGTGCTCTCTACTTTCTTCTTCTTCTGGATGTCATCAGTCTTCTCAAGTTCTTTTTCAATCTTAGCTTCCTTGGCTTTATCTAAGTCTTCTTGAGTGATTCCATGAACTCTGAGGATGCTAGATGTAATTTTGGATGCCTTCCTTTTGTTGTCAGCACTGTATAATACAAAATCAACTTCATTAGTCTTCTCTCTGTAAGTGCCCCACCTGGGCTCATTAGGATCTTTGGGCGCAGACAAGAGAACTTGTGCATATCCTTCTAACACATGTTCCTCCACTTCATAACCAAGTGGGTGAATCCATTTGGTTCTAGGTTCAATTGCCTCCATACAAGTGCAATCTGTTTCTACCATGAAACGTATGGTCTCCTTATATTTATCAACTATCTTCTCAGATAACCTAAACCTTTTCTGCATCTTGATCCTGAATGTTTTAATATCCATGTCCATGGCATCTTTCATACTGCTCTCTGATGTGGCTTTAAGTGAAATTTGAGACATTGTAGGTTTGCTTCTATCTAGGTAAATATTTGTAACCTTACCAACAATGTGGAAGTACAAGTAGATAATCAGAGACCCAAACCTGAATGTCTTGTTCTTGTCATGCTTGATAACTTGAATGTTATCAATCAATTGAGTGCGTAATATCTCACATAGATTGTATTGAGTTTTATCCTTCACCATCCTTATAGCTGCTAGAACTGTGGCTGATGACACACTATTTATTCTGCTTGCATGCTGGAACTTGTAACCAAGTATCATAGTTAGAAGCTTTATGTCATCTTCCTTGATAGGATCAACTGTCATACCATGCTTGTCACTTCTAGATAAACAAACTTGTTCAACTTGCTTCTTGACATCCCTGCCAGTAGGAAGAACTGGTCCAGTCTTAGGAAGTCCTGTTAATTCATGGATTAGGTCAGAAGTGATGCAAACAGGAACCTCACCAATCCAAAAAAGGTCGTCATGTATTCTACTCAGTATTATCTTCACCCATTCTGGCTCATAAAAATTGTGTGCATTGGAGTACTCAAATATGAGGTTATCAGTCAGATGCGCGAAATCATCCTTTAATGAGTAGTCTGGTTTCATCATGGATCCCATAAGAGTAGCTATGTTGTTTTCTCCTACTATTTCCTTTTTGCAATAGATGTATGCACGAATATCTTCTACGTGCACGACTTCGAGTGGAGTTTTGGAGAATGCTCCTTCAACATCATCTAGAATGGACTTGAATGGATGCTTCTTAAAGACAAATATCTTCCTCTCAGTAGTGTCAAAAACAACTGGGGTTGCCATACTTACTTAGAACTTGATTAAGTAGGGTTTCACGATAATTTGAAACGGTGCGACTGCTAGGGTTCCATTCCAACTTCTTATCCATTTCCTTAACCACCAAATCTATTGTGCTTCTGTGCTCTCCAAATTTTGTAATCTCAAATGCAAATGTGAAGAAGATCGAACATTTACATCTTTTTATAAAGGTTACTACATTTAATGTTTGCAACTGTACACAGTTTTCACAGAGAGTTCCAAACTTTGTTCTGAATGCATTATAGACAATGCGTGTATGCATACTGCTATATCATGTGATCATAAGCATGAATCCATAGGCGCATACTCAGAGGTGAGTATACCATCCACACAGGGGTTCTGAGCTAGAATAGCTCCCCCTAAGACCAAGAAGGTCTATTCAACCAGAAATAGATGATGCATCCACTGTGGATGCATCAACTACTTTGTTCTCTGCATTGTCCTTCTTTACTTCAACCCAAATTTTGCTTGAACCTTATTTTTATTGAACAAACTTGACTTCTCCTTCTTCTTCAAATAGTGATTTCTTAGGATCCTCTTGTTTTTGAGTTCTGGATCTACAGAACCTTGAGATGTGTCCAGCCTTTCCACACATGACAAATGATAGGAGGTATGATGTTCTTGTTCATCATGCTGCACTGATTTGCTGTGTGTCCATTGTAATTACATATCTGACATGAAATGTTCTACAAATTTCTTTGAGGCTGATTTCTCTGATTGTTTTGATTCATTTTTCTCTGATTCTGTTGTGACTGATTTCTTTGATTTGTTCTGCAATGTATAGCCCTATGACCAAACTTATTACAGGAGTAACAATAACCATTGAAAGGTCTTACCTCTTTGCAATCTCTTGCCAAATGACCATGTTTATTACATGCATAACAAGTTCTGTTAACTTGTTTGATTTCTCCTTTAGGTGGATCTATTTTAGTCTCTGCAACATTTTCAACTTTCTTTGCTTCTGAAGATGCTTCATGTGCTTTCTTTCTTTCTTTCAATGAATTGATTTCAACTTGTGCTACACTGTATCCAAGACCAGTAGTGTCACCTCTTAGCTTTTGTGCATGGATCTGAGATTAAAGTGAATCAGAACTTGTGTGGAGTTTATCAATCTTATCCTTTGCTTCTATTAATTCAGATTCCATCTTTTTCTTTATGCTCTCCAATTCCAAGACTTTCATGTTTGCTTGCAAAAGTTCATCTTCTAATTGTTTGCTTTCTTTGATCTTTTCTTCAATAGCAATTTGACTGTCTGTTAGCTGTTCATTCAGATTTTCAATTTTATCTTTCAGAGACATGTTCTCTAGATTCAGCTTTTTGACCATTTTCCCTAAATCACTTGTAGAACAATCTTTCAAATCTTTTCTCAATTTCTTGATAAGCATTTGTGAGCCATCAACTTTTAGTCTAAGTTCTTCATTTTCTTTTTCAGATCTATCAAGATCTTCAAGAGCTGCTTCAAGATTCTTTTTCAAATGTTTTTCTTCTGCTGAGTCCATGATCTCCTCTAGTGGTTAAACTTTCTTTCAGAGGACCAGAGCTCTGATACCAATTGTTAGAAAAACTAAGAGGGGGGGAGGGGGGTGAATCAGTGTTTGTCTATTAATTATATTTCAACACTTTAAACATAAATCAAACATACATTCAATGAAGCTTAACACAAGAACTCATAACACATGATATGATTACGGGGAAACCTTGATCAGAGGAAAACCCCAGTGGAAATTAGTACCCACAAATATTGCACTATTATAATGAACCTGTTAAAGTTCCTTTGCACTGTTAGGAGCAGTCTTTACAATCCAAGTACAATGACCCTGTTAGGAGTCTATTACAAAACCCTGTTAAAGGTGTATGACTCACTTCCTGAGCTCACTGCCCAATAAGATGAAGGCTACAACCTTCTGATAGTTGATATACACTATATCAAAAATGAACTTTTGTGATGACACTATTGTCTGATCAGTTCCGTTTATGCGCTGATGCTCTTACTCTCTTAAAGAGCTTTATCTCATACTGACTTCATTATACTGCTCTTCTATTTCTTTCTTATGCATATTCTTTGACACTTGTAATATAAATTTACATTACATATTTATATGTTCATGTCCGAATAGGCACGACCAAAAACAAGACTATAGTCAGCCCTAAAAACATAATACACAACGATTCCAAACAAATTGGATTAAGTGTGTTTACAACAATACTAAAGAAATTATTAAAAACATATAATCAAAGGCACTTAGCCTTTACACAACAAAACAATTCACGCTGATCCAAAAACTAAAGTCGGCTACATGCTCTGTTTCCTGAACCGTAGTAGTACTATTCATCCTGTATTTTCTCCATACTATCATTTTGCACCACACGTGTCTGGACTTAGTATGTATACATCACATAGAACATATTCTGAACATGCATACTCTAATTTGATCTCTCGCATGTGCGCTGATGTGCTGATTGTTGTATAACTCTGTTTGTCCAATTTTCCACACTTAGTCATTTTATCTTCTAAGTTATCTTTGACAGAAAATTAATATGACTTTGTTGCCATAATGACAACACAAATTAAGTCATGTATCCTCTAGGAGTAAACTTGCCAACATGACCGAGGTGATAATAGAGATTACCGAAGCAACCAACAATCTAACAGAAGAGATACCCAAGACTACAAGGACAAAGGAAAGAAAGCTTGTTACATAGCTAAGAACAAAGCTGATGATACTGACACCGAATCTGAAGAAGACATTGAGATGGTATTTGTAGCCACGAAAGATGATTCAGACGAAGAAGAAGAAAGGTATGTAGAAACTACACTCATATCTAAGGTTAGTAAGAATGATGTCTAGATTTTAGATAGTGGCTACACTCACCACATGACCGGTGATAAACAAAAGTTTGAAACTTTTGAATACTATAATGGTGGATCAGTAAGAATGGGTAATGACACACCTTGTCTAGTTGAAGTTAAAGGAACCATAATTTTGAATAACCTGATCAAATGTCAAAAATGCTTACTGGGTAAAAGGACTGAATTATAATCTGTTAAGTGTTTCATAGCTGAACAATACAAGTCACCAAGTAGAATTTGAGAATAAGAAGGCAAAGATCTTCAATGAATCAGGAAGGTTAATCAGAATTGGTGAACATACAAAAGGTAACATTTTCTATCTTGATGACATTAACACCACTTGTTTGATGGCTAGAAACGAAGACATATGGTTGTGGCATAAGAGATTATGTCATGTGAATTTTGAAAACATGATAAAGATAAGCAATAAAAGAAAATTCAGAGGCTTACCGAGCATGTCAAAGCCCGAGCATATCATGTGCAAGAATTGTCAAAAAGGTAATATGACAAAGTCTAGTTTCAAGAGTAAAGCCCATACATCTACTGCAATTCTAGAATTAGTCCATACGGATCTATGTGGACCCATGAGGATAAAGAGTTACTATGGAGATAGGTATTTCATTCTATTTGTTGATGATTATTCTAGAATGATGACAATTATGTTCTTAAAAGATAAATCTGAAGTATTCAAGATGTTTAAATGGTATAAGGCTATGGTAGAAAATCAAAGTGGTAAGGAATTGAAATGCTTAAGATCAGATAGAGGAGGGGAATTTATTTAAGATGAATTTATAGAAAAGAATGATAATGAAAGAAAAAAGGAACCAAAAGACCATAACAAGTTTGTTTACACTCAAGAACCTGACACTCTACCTGAGCAATAGTGTATCACTCCTGAGAAATAGAACATTGCACCCGAGCATCAGGCTGCAATTACCGAAAATCAAGAAAATGCTCAAGATGATGTACCAAGCGATGGAGATCAAAATGAAAGTCAAGATGATAATTAGAATGATGAACAAAGAGATAAACCAAAACTTTCCAATTATGTCAGAAGACATCATCCACAAAATCATATCATAGGAGACAAGAAGGCTGGAATGAGAACAAGAAGTAAGTCACTAAACACTAGATGTTTAATTTGTGATTTTGAGCCTAAATATGTTAATACTACACTTGAAAATGAAGAATGGGTCAGTGTTATGAATGAATAAATAGAACATATTGAGAAGAATAGTACATGGACACTAGTACTGAGACCAGAAGACAAGAATGTCATTGGTACCAAATGGATATTCAGAAACAAGCTGAATGAGAATGGAGAAGTCACAAGGAATAAAGCAAGACTAGTATGCAAGTGGTATGCACAAGAGGAAGGTATTGATTATGGAGAAACCTTTGCACCCGTTGATAGACTAGAAGGAGTTAGAATTCTTGTTTCTTATGCTACATTCAAAGAATTCAAGGTATACCAAATGGATGTCAAATCTACATTCCTAAATGGAATACTAGAAGAAGAAGTATACATTGAACAACCAGAAGGGTTTGTTGATCCAGACAATAGAAACATGGTATGTAGACTACATAAAGCCTTGTATGGATTGAAACAAGAACCTAGAACCTGGTATGAAAGAATTCACTCCTATCTCATACGCATTGAATTTGTAAGAACAAGTGAAAATAACAATCTGTACTTAAAAGAAGATGTCAATGGTAATATTCTGATTGCTGAAATATTTGTTGATGATATCATTTTTGGGGGAAATGAAATGTTATGAAAATCCTTTTCTAAGGAAATGAGCAAAGAGTTTGAAATGTCTATGTTTGGGGAGATCAAATTCTTTCTTGGTCTACAGATTATTCAAAAAGATGCAGGCATATATATCACTCAGTGGAAATGCATCAAGGAAGTGTTGAAGATATTCAAAATGGAAGATTCCAAACCAGTTGGAACACCTATGACAACCGAATCTAAGCTGACAAAGGAAGATAAGACAAATGAGGTAAATTAGACCTTCTATAGATCAATGATTGGCAAACTAATGTATGTTATTCATACTAGACCAGATTTTGCACATGCATTTGGAATAGTTGCAAGATTCTCTGCTAATCCCAAAGAATCACATATGACTGTTGTCAAGAGAATTCTAAGATATCTTAAGAACACCGAGGACTATGGCTTATGGTATAAAAGAGAAGGAAAATTTGAGCTTCAAGTCTATGCACATGCTGATTGGGCTGGAAAATTTGATGATCGAAAGAGCACAACTGGAGGAGCGTTCTTCATGGGTGACAGATTTGTCACATGGATAAGCAAGAAGCAAGGATGCATCTCACAGTCTACTGCAGAAGTAGAATATGTGGCTGCTACTACAAATTGCTCCAATATTTTCTGGATCAAACAATTGCTGGAAGGTATTAATATGAAGATTCTTGAACCAGTGATTATCTATTGTGATAATACCAGTGTAGTAAATATATCTAAGAATCTAGTCATGCATGCTAAGACTAAGTATACTGCTATCAAGTATCACTATTTAAGAGAACAAGTGCAAGCAAAAGAGGTGATACTAGAATATGTTCAATCAAAGGAACAATTAGCTGACATATTTACCAAGCCATTACCGAAAGATATATTTGAGTACCTGAGACAGAGACTAGGGGTACAACCCTTGTCTATCGGTCAGTAAGCTGACTAGGAGGCTGCATCAGTATATACACTATCAAAAGATCATTCATGTTGATGCAAGCATATATATGGACTGCAAAGATACATATGTACACAGCAAGGTACATACCTACACCAAACACCAGAGTCACAATATTGCTGATGGATAGGTAAATTCAAGGAGTATATTATAAAAATGGATGTAAGATGATATGGAAGAATTGTTTGGAATTATTGTCAAAGGGAGAGAATATATCATTATCAAGAATTATAAGGGAGAGATTATCTCATTATCAAAAGGGAGAGATTATATCATTATCCATGGAGAGAAGTTCCTAAGAATTCAAAGGGAGATTTAATCATTATCCAAAGGGAGAGATTGATTACATATGAAATATCCATCAAAGAGAGAGAAGTAACATGACAGAGAGAATACATACTAAGGGAGATATTGATGTCAAAGGAAAAAGAGATGATCAAGGTAGAGCACATATCAGGAATAGAGAGAGAAGATGCTACATCTATCTAGTAAAGGGATTAAAGATTGAAGAACACACTCTACAAGAAAAAAATCTAAGCTATATGAGCTTACCGAGAGCCAGACATTTGCATTAGTTATAATAGGAGAAATTGATGAACTTCAACTGTTATATTTAATATTGTTTTAGTAATAATATAGTGTGATAATGTAGTGTATTGCTATCAATGTCAAAGGGAGAGATTGATGACATATAACTGATTGAATGTTTGAAGATGTTAAGTTGATCACCAAAATGCAGAAAGATAATGCAAGACATTAAACTAGTTAATGGATTGTATTTTCATTGATGTCAACTTGATATAATATGATCAGTTATATTCAAAGTGTCAAAGACTTCAGAGAATCAGAGAGATAAAGATTATTCTTTCAGTAATGCATAAAAGACCAGTATTCACTAAGTGACTACAAACACCAATGGTTAGTGGAACCCGATGGATAGAGAAACCTGAGAGCAAAGTCATAGTGATACCCGACCAAGAAAACCAACAAGCATTATCGATAACTAGAATTACAATGTTACCCAATGAGCAGAACTTTGCAGTGATGCTCGAAAGAAAGACAACCCCGACGGACAGACAACACCAGCAGAGAAGCCCGAGGAGAACTGAAGTCTTGACCGAAGCTATCAAAGAGTTAAAACACCAAAATTAACTGAAGTTTATAAATGAAAAAATACTTAGCTGGCAGAGCTAAAGACAAACTTAACTAGTTGTTAACATTGTTTTAATTGACAAGTTAAAGCCAAAGATAAGTAAAAGATTTAAAACTATTTTATCCAGTTGTCATGGAGAAATCTAAGGGATAAAACTTGAGTTAAGCTTTAAAGCAAGATTGGCTAAGATTGGCTAAGATTACGGATAACGCCAAGAACAACAAAATCAAGAAGTAAGAAATGGTGATATCATGTCTATAAAGAGACAATCTAATTCATTATGAATTAGGGGAGTGAATAGAAAAAGAGGATGCTGAAGAGAAACTGATGAAGAACAACTTCATACAGTCCTGATCAATCAGGCTGAGGAAATAGATAAAGATTTATGTGGACACCAAGTAACAGAGAAGCACATCACCAAGCAGAAAGAAGCGGAGAAAAGGTACTAAAAAGACATATTGATAAGAAAGGTATAACGAGCTTACAATAGATCTGAAAATCTACAAGTCTAAGATGTACGTGTGAACAGATCATTTACTATTTTAATTTAACCATTGATTCAGAAAGTATCTTAACCGAGTAGGACTTAATAATCCTTTCTATATTGAGATACATCCCAAGGAGTATCAAAAAGTTTGATCATGAAGATAGCATGAGATGATAGATACCATTTGAAAAAATACACTAGGTTTGGTCATAGAAGGTAGCATAGAGATGCCCGATATCAAGTGACAAAATATTCTATTTAAATCCTCTAACAAGGTCACACCTAATAGTGTGTTTGTAACCTTTAACAGGGTTGGCTCTTCACCGAGCTCACTTTAGAAGAGTGAAAATTTTGGTTTACTGGTCCCAAGTGGTTTTTCCCTTAACATGGTTTTCACGTAAAAAATTCATGTGTCAATGTGTTTATGAGTCATTAATTTAGTGTTTTGCATTACACATAACTAATCTAGATTGATCGGTATATACTAAGTAATTTATTGTTTTTCGTTAAATGAAAGACTGCTAATCGACAAACATTAAGAATAAGGTTTAACAGTGAACTCTGAGCATTAGTTATTTATTAAGATTGTTTGAAGGAATACATCTTGTAGGAATGAAGATAACTAGAGGCTTAATATTGTGGTACTAAGTTTTTGGGTTGATTTATTGGAATATTTTTGAGGCCACTGATTCACCCCCCTCTCATTTATTCTAACAATTAATAATGCATAAAAGTTCAGTATACACCAAGTGACAACAAACACTGATAGACAATGTACATCGACGGATAGAGAAACCTGAGAAGAGTCACAGTGATACCCAAGAAAGATACCCGAGAAAGCCTTACCGCATAGAACCAAAGTGATATCCGAGCAAAATTGAAAGTCACAGTGTTGCCCGATGGACAGACAACCTCGACAGACATTGATGCAACTGAAGTCAAGACCGAGAAAATAAGAAGTTCAACACCGATAAGAACAAAAGTTCAGAAATGACAAAAGACTTAGTTGGCAGGAGCTAAACATGGAGTTAACTGATTGATTACATTATTTTCATTGACCAATTAAAAGCCAAAGATAAGCTAGATATTAAAGCTAGTTTTATTCCAATTGTCAAGAAGAAATCTGTGGGATAAAACTAAAGCAAGTTTTAAAGCAAGAATGATGAGAATTACAGATCACGCCAAGAACAAGAAAGATAATGACTTAGAAATAATGAAATCATGTCTATAAGAGAGACAAGATAATTCATTATGAATTTGGGGAGAATATAAGAGGATGCTAAAGAGAATACTGGTGAAGAAGACTTCATACATTCCTGATCAAACAAGATGAAGAATAGAGCTAAAGATTTCTGTGGACATTGAGAAACAGAGAAGCAACAACATCACCAAGCAAAAATAAGTGGAGGAAATGAACAAAAGAGAAACATTGATCAGAAAGGTATTATGAGCTTACAATAGATCTGAACATTTGCAAGATTAAGTTGTATTTATGAACAAATCATATACTATTTCAATTTAACCATTGATTCAGAAAATCTCTTAACAGAGTGGGATTTAACTATCCTTTATATATTGAGATACATCCCAAGGAGTATCAAAAATTTTCTCATAAAGATAGCATAGTGAAATTCCATATATCAAGTACAAACTATTATATATAAATCCTCTAACAAGGTCGCACTTAACAGTGTGTTTGTAACCTTTAACAGGGTTGGCTCTTCACCGAGCTCACTTCAGAAGAGTGAAAATTTTGGGTTACCGATCCCAAGTGGTTTTTCCCCTAATAGGGTTTCCACGTTAAAAATCCATGTATCAAATGTGTATATGGTTCATTGCTTCAATGTTTTTCTTTACACATTACTAAAATGAGATTGATCGGTAAACACTAAGTTATTTACTGTATTTCGGTAAAGGCTAGACTGCTATTTGGTAAAGCTTAAGAAAAAGGATTAACAGTGAACTCTGAGTAGTAGTTATTTGATAAGATTATTTAAAGGCATACATCTTGTAGGACTGAAGATAACTAGAGGTTTATATTTGTGGTATAAAGTTTTTTGGGTTGATTTATTGGATTATTTTTTAGGCCACTGATTCACCCCCCCTCTCAGTTATTCTAACACACCCCCACCTAAGCAGAACAAGTATAGAACTGCACTATACCAAGTTATATCTTACATCAGTTCCATTATACATTGATAAAATGCCAAACTAGCATGAATAAAGATGCACTATAGTATTACTTGTTAAGAATTTGTGAATCCAATCTCGTCGGTCAATGCATACCGAGAATTGTTAGTGAACATACAAAATCCAAGTTGTTAATGTAAATCGAGAATCGTCAGTAATCCTGAAAAAAGTGAAGTCTTCACTATATACTGAGATCCGTCAGTGAACATGTGAAAAGTCAATCGAGTTGACACTTACCCCGAGCATCGCATTCTCACCGAGAATAAAGTTAGCATGTTCCCCGAGCGACTTCATCTTCAAACATCGAGAAGTGGGTAAAGCATTAAATGCACCACTTAGGGCATCGCCTATAAAAAGGCAATGAAGAGCTCATTCATTCACAAAGTGATTAACAACAAAGAGTAGAGCATAGAGCGAAGAATAATGACTAAATTGCAGAAGTGAGTAACAAGAAAATTCATGACATTCAGATAAATTTACAGCAACAATAGTAGGTCAACTGAGTAACTAAAGACTCACCGAACTCACTGTTTATTTATGGAAAAATGCCCTGATTTCTGGAAACAATGAAAACCACATCTCGCATTTCCAAGATCAAGAATGCCAAAGATAAAAAGATTAACCTAATCAAGAACAATACACATGAAGAGCCAAAATACAAATTCTATCTAGAGGTTGCTTCACAACCTGACGATGCTGGTGCGTTATCAAGCATACCACCTAGGGTTTTTCTAATCGAGGATCTCTAAGCCTACATCCACTGCAAAGTAGCAAAAATTGAAGATCTGGAAGTTGAGGAGGCTTATAATAATCTTTGCACAAATGGAACCATCAAGGATGAACATAAACACATTGAGGTGAAAGGGATGACAAATTCCCTAATGTTGCTGAAGGAGTTCAAGACCGAGTGAATCTGGATAGTTCTTAGCTGGGTACATGACCAAAAGATGTGGCTAGATGAGACAAATCAGATCACTGAGGATGTAATACATGTAGTGACCAATTATCTAGTAACCGACAAGGCAAAAGCACTTAAACATCCTCCTTGCCCTAACATATAAAAGATGAAATGTGCAGTATGGGATGGCAGAGGATTGAAGGCAAACTCCATCACTGATCCAGAAATGAAATTCAGTGCATGTGTGCTGGGATACAAGATATTCCAAGCCAACATAATGAATAGTATTGCATGCGGAGCAGTAGACACTTCTCACAAGATTGTAAAGAAAGGATTACAGTTGGATCTATCCAAGCTTCTACTGAAGCAACTAGAGGAGAACATGAGGACCATTAGATCAAGAATGTGTAATTCATGTAAGTTCAGTTCACTCATCATGTGCATATTTTTCTACTTTCAAGACTTCTTCCCATCTGTTAGTAATGTCAATTGGGACACTACCTGACCAGTGACAATTCAAATTAATGAATTTATTAAGTCACTAGGGGACAACTTTACATCAGTTATGGATGCATATTTCACTGGATTTAAGGACAAAATGCAAAAAAGGATGAGGATACCAGAACAACTGGTGGATCAATATAAAGATGATATTTGTTTCATGGTGGAAACTGATATAAATTTGATCAAACCAGTTGTACTAAGGACAACATGGTTAGAACCACTTGACTATGAGATAAACATAGATCAGACCACAAATTCTATTGAAGCATTGTTGAATGAACCACTGGATAAATCATTACCAAGATTTGGCACCTATGAAGAAGCTAAGGCCAGAATCAAAACATGCTTAGTTGTTAAAAAGATAGATAGAAAGAATACCAAAATGGTAAAGACACTTGAAAAGAAGTTGTTGGTTAATGAAGAAGAATTAGAACAACAAGAAGACACCAAGGGAAAGTCACCCATCGGTGAAGGTGAACAAGTGAGTGACTCCAAATGAATAGAGTCTGATGCACCACCCCCAAAGAAACTAAGGACAACTACTGCATCAAGAACAAGGAGTCAAACTACAAAAGCAGACTCACCACTGGTCAAGAAGGACAAGTGAGGACTTATAAAGAAAGCCTCAAACTGGAAAAACATCAGAACCAAAGAGGAGAAGGAGATTAATCTGAAGCAAGGAAGATAAGGAAGACACTGAACAGGATGAAAAACCTATAAAGAATAAAGTTCCTACTACAATTGATGAGATTTCCACATCAATCATCAGGTTAGGTACACTATCTAAGCCTAAGGATAGACAATGGTTAACTCTGAATCCCAAGGATCAGAGGAAAATTGAAGAAGCCATCATTCAATCAATGATTAAATTCAAATATATACCTATACATTTTGATAAGATGACGCCACAAGGAATTCTAGACAGGTTATCACAAAGGTGGACATATGCACTGAAAAATGAAAAAGAGATAAGGGAAAGATCCCTTGTTTCAATTATGCCACCCGAGTAAAAAATGGAAGAAATAGATGAAATGATGAAGAATCATTCAAACAAGTTCTCAACAAAATTGAGATCCTACAAAGTGTTAGTAATAACTGAGAGGGGGGGGGGTGTGAATCAGTGGCCTAAAAAATATTCCAATAATCAACCCAAAAACTTAGTACCACAATATTAAGCCTCTAGTTATCTTCAGTCCTATAAGATGAATGCCTTCAAATACAATTATAAAATTACTACTACTCAGAATCCTTTGTTAAACCTTATACTGTATGTTTATTGAATAACAGTCTCTTAATTTACCGAAAGGCAGTAAATTATCTACTTTATCATACTACTTTATCATACATTAATTCACCCTTTGTTTAACATACTACTTTATAATACTATACTATTACTAATACAATATGAAATATAACAGTTTCATCAAGCTTTCCTAATGTAACTATTACAAATGTCTAGCTCTCGGTAAACTCAAATAGCTTAGATTTGTTTCTTGCAGAATGATTGTCTTCAATCTTTAGTCCCTTCACTGGATAGATGTAGCATTTAATGTTTATGTTCTGATATGTGCTTTGCCTTGATTGTTCCTCTTCTTGACAATCTCTTTTTCCTTTGACAACAATCTCTCTTTATATGAACTCTCTCCCTTTGTTACTTCTCTCCCTTAGATGGATATTTTATATGTAATCAATCTCTCTCCCTTTGAATATTGATTAACTCTTTCTTTAGATTCTTAGGAACTTCACTTCATGGATAATGATATAATCTCTTCCTTTATCAATCTCTCAATGAGATAATTTCTCCATTATGATTCAATGAGATAATCTCTCCCTGATGGTAATGAGATAATTTCTCCCTGATGATAATGAGATAATCTCTCCCTTTGAAAAAAATGCCAAACAAAAATCATCTATATCATGTTTCATCCCGTTATATAATATATTCCTTGAATTTCCCTATCCATCAACGATATAATGTCTCTGGTATTCAGTGCATACTTGTACCTTGCTATGTACAGATGTATCTATTACTGTTCATCTCAGTGTCTGCATCAACATGACTAATCTTTAGATTTGGTATAGGCTGATGCAACCATCTAGTCAACTTACTAACCGATAGACAAGGGTTGGACCCCTAGTCTCTGTCTCAGGTACTCAAATGTATCTTTCGGTAATGGCTTGGTGAATATATCAGCTAATTGTTCCTTTGATTGAACATATTCCAATGTCACCTCCTTTTCTTGCACTTGTTCTCTCAGCTACTGATACTTGATAGAAATATGCTTAGTCTTAACATGCATGATTGGATTCTTAGAAAGGTTAATTGCACTAGTGTTATCACAGTAGATAATTACTGGTTCAAGAATCTTCATATTCATACCTTCCAGCAATTGTTTGATCCATGCAACATTGGAGCAATTTGTAGTAGCATCTACATAATCTTCTTCTACAGTAGACTGAGAGATGCATCCTTGCTTCTTGTTGATCCATGTGACAAGTATGTCACCCATGAGGAATGTTCCTCCAGTTGTTCTCTTTCGGTCATCAATGTTTCCAGCCCAATCAACATCTATATAGACTTGTAGCTCAAATGTTCCTTCTCTTTTATACCATAAGCCATAGTCCTCAGCGTTCTTTAGATATCTCAGAATTCTCTTGACAATAGTCATATGTGATTCTTTGGGATTAGCAGATAATCTTGCAACTATTCCAACTACATGTGCTATATCTAGTCTGGTATGAACAACATACATCAGTTTGCCAATCATTGATCTATATAAGGTCTAATTTACCTCATTGGATTTGTCTTCTTTTGTCAACTTACATCCGGTAGCCATAGGTGTTCCAACTAGTTTGGAATCTTCCATCTTG
>MU225272.1:3594622-3617995 GCA_018584345.1 Thuja plicata | reverse complement strand
GGTGAATTAGTGGCCTAAAAAATATTCCAATAATCAACCCAAAAACTTAGTACCATAATATTAAGCCTCTAGTTATCTTCAGTCCTATAAGATGAATGCCTTCAAATACAATTATCAAATTACTACTGCTCGAAATGCTTTGTTAAACCTTATATTGTATGTTTACCGAATAGCAGTGTGTTAATTTACTGAAAGATAGTAAATTATCTAGAGTATACCGATCAATCCAAATTAGCTACGTGTAATGCAAAAACACTAAAGTAATGAATCATAGACACATTGACACATGGTTTTTTAATGTGGAAACCCTGTTAAGGGAAAAACCACTTGGGACCGGTAACCCAAAATTTTCACTCTTCTGAAGTGAGATAAGTGAAGAGCCAACCCTGTTAAAGGTTACAAACACACTATTAGGTGTGACCTTGTTAGAGGATTTAAAAGTTTAGTCTGTCACTTGATATCAGGCATCTCTATGCTACCTTCCTTTATCAAACACTCACTTGGCCTATCAATAGGTATCTGGCATCTCATGCTATCTTCATGATCAAACTTTTTGATATTCCTTGGGATGTATCTCAAAATAGAAAGGATCTTTAAATCCCGCTCAGTTAAGAGACTTTCTGAATCAATGGTTAAACTAAAACAGTATGATCTGTTCACATATACAACTTATACTTGCATATTTTTAGATCTATTGTAATCCTATAAAACTAATTTGATCAATATATCTCTATTAATACCTTTTCTCCACTTTAGTTCTTCTTGGTGATGTTGTGCTCTGTTTCTCGATGTCTGCAAAAAACTTTAGCTCTTTCCTCAGCTTGATTGATTAGTTGTGTATGAAGTGATTAGTTGTGTATGAAGTTTCTCTTCAGCATCCATTTTTTATTCATTCACCCACTCAATTCATAATGAATTAAGTTGTCTCTTTATAGACATGATATCACCGTTGTTAGGTTCTTGATTTTCTTGATCTTGGCGTGATCCACAATTCTTTCCAATTAGATTTAAAGAAAAAATCCTATTTTATCTCGCATAGATCTTCTTTCCAACTGAACAAAACAAATTTAAATCCTTTACTTATCTCTGGCTTTATCTTGTTGATGAAAACAAAGATAACTACCAGTTAAGTCCATATTTAGCTATGCCAGCTAGATATTTTGTCATTTCTGAACTCAAGTTAATTTTGGTGTTTTAACTCTTTGATAGCTTAGGTCAACACTTAAGTTCTCCTCGGGCTTCTTTGTCGGTTTACACTATGATTCTGATCATCGGTTATGCTTGTGATTCTACTCATTAGTAATGCTTGTCAGTGTTCTTGCTCGGGCATCATTGTGACTTGACTTTCAGTGATCTTTGTCCGTCAGGTTCCACTAGCCGTCGGTGTTTGAAGTCATATTGTGAATTCTTGTCTTTTATGCATTACTGATAGCATAATCTTTTTCTCTTTGATTCTCTGAATTCTTTGAAACTTTGATTATAACCGATTAGATTATATCAAGTTGACATCAATGACAATCAATCCATTAACTGATTTAATGTCTTGCATTATCCTTCTACATTTTGGTGATCAACTTAACATCTTCAAGAATTCAATCAGTTACATGTCATCACAAAGGTGGACATATGCACTGAAAACTGAAAAAGAGATAAGGGAAAGATCCCTTGTTTCAATTATGCCACCCGAGTAAAAAATGGAAGAAATAGATGAAATGATGAAGAAGCATTCAAAGAAGTTCTCAACAAAATTGAGAGCCTACAAAGTACTAAAGGGAAGCTTAATAGAGCTTGACAAAGAAAGTGATGATACTTGGAGAAAAATACTCAATCTGCCTAAGGGGGACTCAAGCCCCAAGCAAGTATTAGCACTTATCGAGAAGCCTCACAATGAAGAGAAAGAGGCAACACCGAGCCCTGAACACATCTTAATAAATGATGTTCAGGATGTCAATCCAGTTGATCTAACAACACAGGAATACAAGGCCATGGATGACATACCACAGATTTTGTAGTCATTAGGAGACACAACAGATGTCACAATCCAAGATGTGATAATAATAGATATCACTGGTGATCTTGCCGATGAGGTAAAGGCAGATGAAAATATCACTAGTACCATCAAGAAAATCAAGGATTAGGACACAAGAATGGATGCTACACAAGTTAATATATCAGGAAAAATGCCATTATTGATACACGCTATAAATATAATCTCAGAATAGGAGAAGTCACCTGACCTTGAATCAAGCATACCCAAGGATAAGGGTGAAGAGGAGCAGAAAAGTACAAATGAAGAATAGAAAGAAACAGATAGAAAGTAGAAAGATATAGGTGAAGAAGAGAAGCAAGGTGATTCCACTCCAAAGGATACCAAAGGAGAAGTTGGAGATAAAAATAAGGTTGATGTGGAGATGTCTACATCCAACCAACATGTGAATACCAAGAATCAGGTAAAAGGAACAACACATCCAAAGCCTTCATCAAGTACATCAGACCAAGCAAAGGAACTTGCTATGGTATTGCATACAGGTGCCTCCACTACACTTTCAAAGAAGAAGAAAAAGAATAAGAATCTAGTCACCCTGGATGAGATCATTGAAATACTAGACTGTGATCCTAGGACATTGGATCCATAGTCACTTACAAAGTATGTAGAACTTTGTAAAAGGAAAGCTATACAAGATAAGCTCAAAAAGGAGCACAAGGACACACAGGTACTAGAAACAAAAAAGGATATACTATTGTAGATTGTACCTGATACTGACATTGATCAAAATTCCCCTATACTTGATCAATTAGCCTTCTTACCATAGCCTTCACATCAGAAAATGTAGATGCAAAGAAGGCAATAAAAGAACATGCAGAGCAGAAGTACCAATACAAGCTAATAGAGAAAATCAATCAAGAAGTGCCCGAAAACAAGGTAAATCTATCTAAACTAGTAAATACATTGGAACCAATCATTCTAGAAGCTATAACCTTAGTTCAAAAGTTATGCATAATAGAGCAATTCACTAAGGATAGTAGTGAAAAGATTGCAAAGATAAATGTAGATCTTAATGCTAGTGCACAAGGTCTCATAACCAATGACAATGCATTCAAGTTGCATTATGACAAGGTTATGGAAGCAAAAAGGTTGAGACTTGAGATTCTAGAGGAAGAATCCAAATTCAGAGATGAGGTAACCAAGCTCCAAGCTCTCCTTCTACCAAATCTCACATTACTGCAACAACATATGACATCGGCAAGAACATTGATTGCCACCCTGGAAATATCTGTAACGGAAAGCATATATGATATGCATGCAAGAATCACCTTGGAGATCATGACCCTTGACCACCTAAAAGACCAATGGGAGAAGCAAATGAAGGACATTCAACAATCTCATTCCCACATTTTTGACAAAATGTAAGTATGACACCTTTGTCATTATTATAAAAAAAGGGGGAATTGATATGATACAAGGGGAAATGATTTGGTGTTATAAGGTGAAAGGGGGAAATATATGTATAAAGGCAAGTATATATACATGTATAAAGGTGAGTATATATATATATTATCTTGTCAATATGACTCCGTCTATATGCATGCCTCAATATAGAATATGTGCGCGCGCACACACACACACACACACACACACACACACATATATTGAGGCATGCATATAGAGGGAGTCATATTGACAAGATAAAATACATGGTGTATATATTAAACATTTTAGTTTTGCACATATCAGTTTTTGATACTAATGTCAAAGGGGGAGATTGATGATCATATTTTTCCATAGTATAAAAAGGAAACAGTTTTTGAATCGTCGGTAACATGATCACCGAAAGACAGGTTATAGTGCAACCCGACACGATAGTTTATAAAGGTCACCGAAACTAGTTTTCACCGGCAGACAGATTACAATGTAAATCGATGACATAACCTAAAGATTAACCTGATAGAGAAGTTAACAATGTAACTCGATAGACAAGTTCACAGAGGAACCCAACAGACATGTTCAAAGAGGAACTTGACAGACAAGTTCACAGTGAACACTGACAGTCAGTCGACAGAGAAAACCAAGAAGCAGAATGTCTATAGAGACATCACCGAGGAAAGACTACAGAGCAACTCGAGCACCAGTCTACTGAGAGACAACTTTAATTCCAAGAAATGTGGATCTAAGTTACACGTCAGATAAAACACTTAAGTTTTATATTTAGCTTTAAAGCATATCTTTAAAACTATTTCTTGAGGGACAAGTAAAGCAAATGCAATTGTTTTAATCAGTGTAACTGATTGTAAACATGCAAACTAGAAGATCAAGGTCAAGTTGTAAACCTTTGATCATAGAGTTATCATTGAAAAGCGTGAAACTTATTTAGGTCAATTTATTGTATAAACAGATGTGTAATCAATTAGAACAAAAGGATGTGATGATTATTGTAGCCGAAGAGCACATCTATGGATTAGATACAGAGTTTTATGCAGAAGGACAACAAAAGATGAACTCAGTTTCAAAGAACAATATCCAAGGCTATCGAGAAGAACAGAGGTATTAATCAATCATGGATACATCATATTGTAAACTTAAAGGATATGTACTCAACAATTCAATATTGCATATAATCAGGTCAATAAGTATTTTTGACTACATTCTAACAAGTGTAGAAAATAGAAGAAATCCTTTAAGAAGGTGGATTTAACAATCATTTTTTAAATCTCTTAACCGAGTGCACACTAAAGAGTGTTGCTAAATCTCTTAATAGAGTATACCTTAACTAGTCTAAACATGTTACTCCTAATAGGGTAAGATCATCATAAGTGATCAAACTTGTAAGCCTTAATCGGCCCCTTCCATTCTGCAGATAGTGAAGTTTTGTGGGTTTCATCCCCACCATAGTTTGTACCTTCTAACAGGGGTTTTATGCATTACCAAATATTGTGTCATGTGTCATTACATTTCATGAATATTTCTATGAATGTTTACATGCAAATTAAGTTTATGATTTGATATTACATACACAAAGATAGAATAACACATATGGTTGGTAATGCAAGGTATTGATTACAAAAGAATTAAGGTTAATTGATAAAATTTTTTAAGGGTACTGATTCCCCCATCCCCTCTCAGTACACACCATTCTATTATTCCAACACTATGATGACAAAGCTAAAGCTACACGAAAGGCTCTAATTCTGAGACCAAAGCAAACACCTATGTAAGATTCAATTGTTACCTTATCAATTATTGATTATCATATCTCCGAAGATATTCCATGAGATGTTGTACTAGAAGATCAAGGAAGGAATATGATATTTTCTTTGTTTGCTATGTGTTTGTTGATGCAATTGATACTCAGGATATCATGATCTGATATGTCTTGATGCTCGTGTCAAAATTCAATATAAAAATTAGCTCATTAGTATTCATATCATCAGAATAAAGCAATTATTCATGGTGGTTATACCAAATCAAACATCTTACACAAGTCATAATCATATTCTAATAGTTACCTAAGCTCTAGTGATAATTGTATGTACTTGTATCCGAGAATGGTGATATTCATACTAACATGATTGCTTGAGTATTAGTGTTGGTTGTATCAAAATGGGGGTCCACAAAAGCTCAATAATGAAACAAGCAATAAATGAAGGACATGAAAATGGAAGCTGCATTTGCATCCTAGGAGTTTCATGGCTTTTCTAGGAAATGACGCTATGAAAGGTTGTAATAACATACATTTAAAGAGGGAAAAGAAAACTTAAAAACATTTAACAAGATATCATTTCTCTTATGATTGAGTATCTTTATTCACTGAAATAAAACTCATCATTTGCATAATCATGTTCATTGCATTTCATTTACTATCATTAAAATCCATCCATATGCATCCATAAACATTAACCTAACATTATATCTATGCATCAAAACATACAAAAAATAAATGCATCCATACATTTGCATACATAGCATAAAGAAATCAAGTAAAGTACTCAAAGCATAATCATAATCATCTCATAAAGCATAACATATCGGTGAAAAAGATATAATGAAATCAAAACATGAGAAAGTCATCATATATCGAATAATGTCTATGAGATACATCGTACAAATCGAGAAAAATGGTGCTAGATCACAGTAATATCAATACATCATCATAAAAAATGTAGATAATGGATCAAAATCAATCAAGACTTACTGCTTGTATCATCCCCTGATGGTCCTCATGGGGGGACAGGATCTGCTAGGTCTGGCACCCTCTATTGTGCTGATGCTCGTGAAAATGGTGTAACTATAGCAACAGGATTTGGTATTGCCAAGAAGTATGCAAGCTGATAGTAAGATGCCCTACTACACTGCAAGGTGACATCTCTCTGTGCCATGTCCAAAGCTCTATCTCTGTCTTTCAACTAGAGCCTGTAATATAGCTATCCGGGTTTGTAGCTGACCTCTCTCCTTGCAGAGCCATTAAATTAGTGCTACATCACCTATACCTTGTACTGGTGCACATGTCGGCCTAGGACTAGGTACCTGTACACTTGTGGGACCTATTTTCCTTGTGCTCAACTATGGAGGTGGAGTACCTATCTATGATTTAGTTTGAACACTTGGATGAATCCCTATGCTATTAGTCCTCATCACCCTCACCCGTGGCAGAACCTATGTGGATGTAGTAACACAAATAATAGAAGACATATGTCTTGAAGATGGGATCTGTAATGAGGATGGTATATGAATAGAAGGAAATCCCTGAGATATCCCTGGCATCTGTGCTATGCCTGAAGTCTGAACAATAGTAACCATAGGAGGAACCTAGGAAGAAGGTGGAACCTATGAAGAAGAAGGAACCTGTGATGCAGGAGAAACCTGTCCTGAAGATGGTGCCTGAGTAGCCACTACCTATGTCAGACTTCTGACCCATACCTTGACCTATCTTGGTTGACCACCATGACCTCTACCACCACTCTCATCACTACTGCTAGAGAATTTGCGATAAGTAGCCCTGACGGCTCCACCACCTTTGTCATCATCACCTCCATCATCAACCTCAACTACCATCATTGGAACTGCTTCCTCAAGAGAGGTCAACAATGGAAATGGATGTTGTGTAAAGTATGCTAAAAAATCTATAGTCATCCCAACATCTATAATATCAGGAGAAAAATCCCATCGCACAAGCACTAATCACTGATGCTTAATAAATGCGGTATCATATCTCAGTCTCGGGCCCCATTGTGCCTCCTCATCCTGTGTCCTAGCATAAGCTACCATACCTTGGGGCATCAAATGTCCCACGCTATACTACCGTAAGACATGTATCACCATGAATCTCTTAATGATATATGAAGTGCATCCACTTAAGTAACGCTTAGTGCAAACAAAAGACATCTCTCGCCTATCACTCTGCCACTCCTCATAGTATAAATATGGCCGCCAGATCACGACCATTATATCATCAATGGCTCCTCTCCAATACTCTAAATTTCCCAGGCAAGGCTGCACCATATCTCCATCATACATGTATACATATGGGGCACCTCTCTGACAAGATTGTGCTACTACTGGACATGTGACTGAGATATGCTCCCATGCCTAGACCTGTAACAATATAAGACCAATAAACATAGATCTATCATGCCGATAGACCACCTGATGCAGATCATGATATAGGTGAGCCAGGAGACAGGTACCCTAGGCTAAACATTGAGGTCTCTATTATAAATTCTCTAACAATCTGCCCTATCTAACATAAAATCCCTGCGCACTCCTATTTGGTATAAGGAAGTCGCCGATCAACCCCACTAATACGCCTTGCAGTGTGAGACCTTGTCTCTCTATCCGCTCCCAAGTAATATGGTGCTCTACAATCAATGGATCTTTGAAAACCCTAACAGTAGCATCTATATTGGCTCGTATGGTCGAATCATAGTATGATAACTCTCCCATGACCAGTATGCAGAGAATCCTCCATACATCCTCTGGAGTCATAGTAATCTCGCTAGTAGGAAGGTGAAAGGTGTTTAGCTCAGAATGCCACCTCTCTATCAAAGTTGTCAATAAGCCTCGGTTCACTCTATACTTGGACATCTCTAACAAAAACCCTACTCTGCAGTGGGCAATATCTCTATGATCCTCGACAGATAGTAATGGAATCATGGACATAACTCGAGGGTAAGACCCTAGTGTCTGCAAGGTGCCTCTATCAATCTACAAAGGTAAAAACATGGAAAAATAAGACTTGGGGCAAACAGGGATATAAAAATAGGATGCATTCAAAAGATCATCATTTTAACAGGTTCATGTCGGCCAAGGCATTTAGACTTTACAAATTTTTAGACTGAAAATCTATGTTTTCAGCTCATTGCCCTAAAAATGACATTTTAGGGACTGCAAGCGACATTTCTCCTAGAAATGATCTTTTCCCACGAGAAACGATGTTTTATTCCCCGTAAATGATCATTCTTCCCAGAAATGAAGGTTCTTTGACGGGAAATGACATTAGACTGACCAAAAATGACTATTTATCATAAATGATATTCCACAAATAGGAAATGATGCTTGGATAACCAGAGGCGACAAAACACCATGAAAACGACATTGCAATGAGCTGAAATGACTTTCTAAGCTAAAAACATGAAACTTACAAAATGGAAGAAAAAACATGCATTAATGACAAAATTGATAGGAGGATTTTGATGACATACCACTAGAGGGTAGTAGGTAGGTAGTTGGTGTCGTCACATGGTCTTGAATCAATGATTATGCACAGCGATCAACGTCTTCTCTCTCTGAGCTCTACAACTCTCTCACTGTGAATAGTAAAAATGAATAGTAATTTTTGAAAATTTACCTTATTTAATATCATTTTTGGGGGTAATTAATTTCAAAATTTTAACCCACACTAGTGCTCATTCATTGCACCTTTTTGGCTCTAACTTTGTCCTACAGAGGCTGATTTTGACCAAACAAGAAATAGTTTCTTTGTGGTTCTTTCCACTATCTTTTCTATTAGAATCAAAATATTCTTTCCAAGCTTATCATTCTCATCCAAATGTTTTCACCTGGAACTCAAGCAAATCTCATGTCCATTTTGATTTCAAGGGGGCATAATCAGTCATTTTAATCAAGAGATCATACTACCAAATCTTTCAAGTAACTGGGGCATTATCAAATTCTGACTTGGCTCTACAATCGATAAGGTTATCAAGTAAATCAATTTCCAACAGTTGGGGGAATCTTCATCAAACATTATATCAAATTGAAAGTACTAAATCAACAAATTATCAAATCTTGAAATGAGTGATTTCAACACTTCACATCAAATTGCTCGCTCTTATCAAAATTAAAGCTATAAACGTCAGTGTAGATGTCAATTTCAATGCACTACATCAAATTGATAGTATCTTCATTTGAAACAATCAAAATCTCAAATAGTGATCATTTCAACGCTTCGCATCAAATTGTTCATTCGTTTAAATCTTTGCTAGGAATCAGTTTCATCGCATCACATCAAATTGGTTGTCTGGTTAATCTTTCTAAATCAGGTCTTGAAAGATATTAGTTTGATCGCATCACATCAAAATGAGTATCATATTAAGATTTTAGACATTGCTGTAACAGTATTCAATTTCATCACTTCACATCAAATTGATTGTGTTATTATCCTCAATAATTAGATATGTAATCAATTTCATCGCACCACATTAAATTGATCTTTTGGTCATTACATTGGTCTCATCAAACAATCAAGAATCCCCAACAACTTTAATCACTTTTTGTTTAGTCAAATTTGGAATCGATTTCTAATTGAGAGTAGTTGCATCGCTTCATATCCAACTATTCGATTGCTAGTCAACACCGGATGTTCTTTGAATAAATATGTTGATCGCATGTCCATTCAAAAAGGGGCAAATGTAATCACCTAAAATGGTCTGATAAACTCAAAAGCCCTAATCTAAAATCAAGTCCCCCAGGTCCTAACCAAGACTGTCAACTCAAAGCTAATCACAATTATGTTGGAAATAATAGAATGGTGTGTACTGAGAGGCGAGGGGTGAATCAGTACCCTTAAAACCTTTATCTCTTTTATCCTTTATTAATCTTAACTTGTATATTGACCATATAGCTTTACTACCTTATGCATGTAATATCAAAACATAAATATAATTGCATGCAATCATTCATATAAATATACATGAGATTCAATGACACATAACACAAGAATTGATAACATAGAAAACCCTTGTTAAAAGGTAAAAATTGTGGTGGGGATGAAACCCACAAAGCTTCACTATCTGCAGAATAGAAGATGCCGATTAAAGTTACAAGTGTGATTATTTTTGATGATCTTACCCTTTTAAGAGTAACATTTTACACTGGTTAGGTCTACTCTGTTAAGAGATTTTAACAACACTGTTAAGTGTGCACTCGGTTAAGAGATTTACAAAAAGACTATTAAGTCCAACTTCTTAAAGGATTTTTTCTATTTGCTACAATTGTTAGATAGTAGTAAAAAATACTTGTTGACCTGATAGTATGCAATCTTGAATTTTTGAATACAGATCCTTTAAGTTCTCAAAATATATGTATCACCTATAGTGATTGATTAATATCTCTGTTCTACTCGGTAGCCTTGAATCTTGTTCTTCATAACTGAATTATATCTTTTGTGTCCTTCTGTATGAAACTCTCTATCTGACCCTTTAGATGTATGCTGTGGCTACTATCGTCATATTATGATTGATTACTATATCTATTTATATAATGTATTGACCTATTTTAGGTTTCACACTTTACAATAAAAACTCTATGATCAAAGGTTTACAACTTGACCTTGATCTCCTAGTTTGCATGTTTATAATCAGTTAAACTGATAAAAATAATTACATATGCTTTACTTGTTCCTCAAGAAATGGTTTTAAAGATAAGTATAAAGATAAATTTATAAAATTCAAGTGTTTTGGTGTAACTCAGATCCACATTTCTCGGGAATAAAACTGTCTCTCGGTAGACTGGTGCTCGGTGATGTCTCTGCAGACATACTGCTCTCAGGTTCCTTTGTGAACAGTGTTGTCAGCATTTGTGAACAGTGTTGTCAGTTTACTCTGTAAACTGTCTGTTATGTTACTCTGTGAACTGTCTGTCAGTGATCATTGTGCCAATACACTTTCTGTGTCCTCTGCACTTGTCTGTTTCAGTGACCTCTATTTGTCGTCACTTGGTGATCATGTTACCAACAGTTCTCAAAATTTGTTTCCTTGTATACTAATGATAAATATGATCCTTTAAGATTATTAAATTATATAATTAAACTAGATCAATTTAAATATATAATTCATCAAAATAGTTTAAAATAATATAAAATAGTTTTAAAAATTATAAAATAGTTTAATATTGTGTAAAATAATTTAAAATAGTTTAATATATTTTAAAATAGTTTAAAATAGTGTAGAATAGTATAAAATAGTTTAATATAGTTTAAAATAGTATAAAATAGTTTAAAATAGTTTAAAATATTATAAAAATGTAAAATAGTGTAAAATAGTTTAAAATACTGTAAAATAGTTTAAAACTGTGCAAAATAACTTTAAATAGTTTAAAATAATGTAAAATAATTTAAAATAATTCAAAATAGTGTCAAATAGTTAAAAATAATGTAAAATGGTTTAAAATAATTGAAAATAGTGTAAAATAGTTTAAAATAATGTAAAATAATTTCAAATAATGTAAAACAGTTTAAAATAGTATAAAATAGTGTAAAATAATATAAAATAGTGTAAAATATTATAAAATAGTGTAAAATAGTATAAAATAGTTTATAATAGTTTAAATTATTGTAAAATATTTGAAAATAGTTTAAAATAGTGTAAAATAATATAAAATAGTGTGAAATAATTTAAAATACTGTAAAATAGTTTAAAATAATTTAAAATAGTGTAAAATAGTTTAAAACAATGTAAAATAGTGTAAAATAATTTAACATAGTTTAAAATAATGTAAATTAGTGTAAACTAATGTGAAATAGTTTAAAATAATTTAAAGTAGTGTAAATTAATATAAAATAGTGTAAAATATTGTAAAAATATGTAAAATAGTTTAAGATCGTTTAAAATATTTAAAATAGCGTAAAATAGTGTAAAATAGTTAAAAATATTTTAAAATAGTGTAAAATAATTTAAAATAATATAAAATAGTGTAAAATAATGTATAATAATTTAAAATAGTGTAAAATAGTATAAAATAGTATAAAATAATGTAAAATAGTTTAAAATAATTTAAAATAGTGTAAAGTAGTGTAAACTAATGTGAAATAGTTAAAAATAGTGTAAAATAATTTAAAATAGTTTAAACTATTTTAAACTATTTTATATTATATTAAACTATTTTGCATTATATTAAACTATTTTAAAATTATAGTATAAAATAGTTTAAAATAGTGTAAAATAATTTAAAATAGTTTAATTTAGTGTAAAATAGTTTGATATAGTTTAAAATAGTGTAAAATAGTATGAAATAGTTTAAAATAATGTAAAATAGTTTAAAATATTTTAATATAATGTAAAATAGTTTAAAATAATTTAAAATAGTTTCAAACACTAGAATAGTGTAAAATAATTTAAAATAGTTTGAAATAGTGTAAACTAGTTTAATGTTCTGTAAAATAGTTCAATATAGTTTAAAATAAGGTAAAATAGTAAAAAAATAGTTTAAAATAGTGAAAATAGTTTAAAAAGTGTAAATAGTTTTAAATAATGTAAAATAGTTTAAAATAATATAAAATAGTGTAAAATGATTTAAAATAGTTTAAAATAGCATATAATAGTGTAAAATATTGTTAAATAGTGTAAAACACTGTAAAATAGTTTAAAATATTTTAAAACAGTGTTAAATAGTTTAAAATAATATAAAATAGTTTAAAATATTTTAAAATATTTTAAAACAGTGTAAAATAGTTTAAAGTAATGTAAAATAATTTTAAAAATTTAAAATATTGTAAAATATTTTTAAAAATATTAAAATAGTTTATAATAGTTAAAAATAACTTAAAATAGTGTGAAATAATTTAAAATAATATAAAATAGTTTAAAATAATTTAAAATAGTTTAAAATAATATAGAGTAGTTTAAAATAGTATAAAATAATATAAAATAGTGTAAAATAATTGAACATAATTTAAAATAATGTAAAATAGTGTAAATTAATATGAAATAATTTAAAATAATTTAAAAGAGTGTAAAATAATATAAAATAGTTTTAAAACAGTGTAAAATATTTTAAAATATTGTAAAAAGGTGTAAAATAGTGTAAAATATTTTAAAATAGTGTAAAATAGTTTAAAGTAATATAAAATAGTGTAAAATAATTTAAAATAGTATAAAATAATGTAAAATAGTTTAAAATTATATAAAATAATGTAAAATAGTTTAAAATAGTGTAAAATAGACTAAACTAATGTGAAATAGTTGAAAATAGTATAAAATAATTTAAAATACTATAAAATATTATAAGATAGTGTAAAAATAGTATATTTATACTATTTTAAACTATTTTACATTATATTAAACTATCTAGAATTATATTAAATTATTTTAGAATTATAATGTAAAATAGTTTAAAATAGTGTAAAATAATTTAAAATAGTTTAATTTAGTGTAAAATAGTTTGATATAGTTTAAAATAGTTTAAAATAGTGTAAAATAATGTGCAAATAGTTTTAAAAATTATAACATAGTTTAAAATATTTTAATAGTGTAAAATAGTTTAAAATAGTTTCAAATAATGCAAAAATGATTTCCCCAAATCCAAAAGAAGGGGACGACCCTTTGACTCGAAGAATATAACTCCCTTGGTGAAGGGTGGTGAGGGTTCTTCCCAATTTGCTAATCCTAGTAGAAATGATGGGTCCATGGACCTAATTTGCGTTACCACTTCCATTAGTTCATCATGAATTGCATTTCTTGGAACGTTAGGGGACTTGAGTCCCCAGACAGGAAACATATTGTTAAGGGTTTTCTAGATACCTTTAAAAACATTGACTTTATTATCTTCAAGAATTAAAAGCTATCGGTTTTATGCTTGATGTTAACCTTGATTTCATCTAGAAAGATGCTGTTAAGATATACTCTGATCGTCCGAAAGGTAGGGTTGGGGTTGGATTATTGATCAACCCTAAATGGGCCAAGTTCATAACGAATAAAGGTATCTCCCCTTATAATAGGGCCTCGTGGGTTACTCTCAGTACTAACTCTATCACTTTTGGCATCTCCTCTATCTATGCATCTAATGATGTCAAAGAAAGGTCGACCCTATGGTCCTGGATGGCTTCCCTCCCAGACATTCCTTGGATCATTGGTGGTAACTTTAATATGGTGGAGTCTTAAGGGGATAAGATGGGCAGACTTCCCTTCTCTTGGAAGAATTTGGACAAAGAACCATGGGATAAAATGATACATTCTAAACTTCTATTTGACCCCCTGAAGGATAATTATAACACTAACCATAGCTTTTGGCACACTTGGTGTAACTTCCAGAAGGCTCGACCTAGATTTATATTAGACTTGATAGATTTTACGCCAACAAAAATTGCTTTTTCTTCATTCCCGAAGTGCAAGGAAACTTGGTCACTGTGACCCCCACATCTCTTTTTGACCACCATCCTATATCAGTGTTTGTTAAAATCAATGACTTCCAAGCCCCCATAAATATAAAAACCAGGGGTTCATCCTTAATTCATCGGTCCTCAAGGATGTTGATATAATTTATACATATTTATAAATATGTATATATGTATAAATATTTATAAAAATAAATCAATTGTATAAATTTGCATAAATATTTATAAATGTGTATAAATATGAATAAATATTTATAAATGTGTATTAATATTTATAAATATAGAAAAATGTGTATAAATATTTATAAATATGTATAAATTTAATTAAATATTTACAAATATGTATAAGTATTTTTAAATATACAAAAAGTTTATTAATATTTATAAACGTATATAAATGTGTATAAACATGTATAAATGTGTATAAATATTATAAATATATATAAATGTGTATAAACGCATATAAATATATAAATGGTGTCTGCTCTTTTTGTAATTGCTTTTGGTGCTCTTTCATATATTTTTAGAGACAACACTATCTCTCAATGTGTCAAGGGTATTTCTTTACCTGATGATTATGACTTGATTAATTGTTAGTTTGCTAACGACACTATTCTTTTCTTTGAATTTATATAAATTATTTTACACTATTTTAAATATTTTTACATTATTTTACATTAATTTTAACTATTTCACACTATTTTGAATTATTTTAAACTATTTTACATTATTTTAAAATATTTAAAATTATTTTACACAATTTTAAAATATTTTAAAATAATTTAAAATTTTTCATTATGTGAATTATTTTAAACAGTTTTACACTAGTTTTAAATAGTTTTACACTATTTTAAATTATTTTACACTAGTTTAATAGTATGTAAACTAGTTTAATTTATTGTAAAATATATTAAAATATTGTAAAATAGTGCAAAATAATTTAATTTTTTTAAACTAAGGTAAAATAGTTTAAAATAATTTAAAATAGTGTGAAATAGTTAAAAATAATGTAAAATAGTTTAAAATCATTTAAAATAATGTAAAATAATTTAAAATAGTTTAAAATAGTGTAAAATGTTTTAAAATAGTGTAAAATAATTTGAAATAGTCTAAAAATTAAATAAAAATAGATTAAAATAAAGTAAATTATTCTAAAATAGTGTAAAATAATGTGAAATAGATTAAAATAGTTTTAAAAAGTTTAAAATAGTTTAAAATAGTATAAAATAATTTAAAATAGTATAAAATAATTTAAAATAATTTAAACCATTGAAAAATAATTTAAAATAGTGTAAAACTATTTAAACTATTTAGAATAAATTATGCTAGTTTACATATTAAACTAGTGTAAAATAATTTAAAATAATGTAAAATAATTTAAATTATTTTACACTATTTTAATATTTTTAAAGCTATTTTATACCATTTTAAACAATTTTAAATTATTTTATACTTTTTAAAATAGTTTTATAATATTTTACATTTTTATAATATGTTAAAATATTTTAACTATTTTACACTATTTTAAATGATATTATACTATTTTACATCATATTAAACTATTTTAAGAATTATTCTACATTATTTTATATTCTTTCATACGATTTTAAACTATTTTAAACTTTTAAAAATTATTTTACACTATTTTAAACTATTTCACATTATTTTAAAATAATTTAAAATATTTAAAATTTTATTTTATACTATTTTAAATTATTTTAAAATATTTAATATTATTTTAAACTATTTTAAGCTATTTTAAATAATTTTACAATTTTTTTACACTACTTTAAATGATTTTACATTATTTACAATATTTTAAAATATTTTAAACTATTTTACACTATTTTAAATAATAATAAATTATTTTAAACTATATTAAATTATTTTAACCTATTTTACATTATTTTAAACTATTTTAAATTATTTTAAATTATTTACACTTTTTAAATATATTTTATATTATTTTAAACAATTTTAAACTATTTAAATTATTTTACACTATTTTAAATAGTTTTATATTATTTTACATTATTATTTTTTAAAATTTATTTCACACTATTTTAAATTATTTTAAATTATTTTACACAATTTTTAAACATTTTAAATTATTTTGCATTTTTAACATTATTTTACAATATTTTAAACTGTTTTACACTATATTAAACTAGTTTACACTATTCTAAACTATTTTACACTATATTAAACTATTTTAAATGATATTAAGTTATTTTACACTACTTTGAACTATTTTACAATTTCTAAATCTACTTTACAATTTTTAAAATTATTTTAAAACTATTTTACACTATTTTATTTCATTTTGCACTATTTTATATTATTTCATATTATTTTAAATTATTTTATACTATTTTAAACTATTTTAAACTTTTTGAAATTATTTTACACTATTTTAAACTATTTTACATTATTTTAAAATAATTAACCTTATTTTTAAATAATTAATATTATTTTAAACATTTTATATATATTATTTTACAATATTTCAAACTATTTTACACTATTTTAAATTATTTTATGCTATGTTATACTATTTTAAATAATTTTAAATTATTTTATACTATTTTAAATAGTTTTAGACAATTTTAAATTATTCCCACTATTTCAAACTATTTTCCATTATTTTAAATTATTTCACACTATTTTATATTACTTCCCAATATTTTAAACTATATTAAGTTAGTTTACACTATTTTTACATTATATTAAATTAGTTTACATACTATTAAATTAATTTACACTATTCTAAATTATTTCACACTATTCTACATTATTTTAAACTATTTTAAACAGTGTTAAACTATATTAAACTATTTTAACCTATTTTACATTACATTCAACTATTTTACAATTTGTTAAAATATTTAACATTATTTTAAACTATTTTAACATTATTTTATACTAATTTACATTATTTTACACTAATTTAGATTATTTTAAAATATTTCAATTTTTTTATATAATATTTTACACTATTTCAAACAATTTTATACTATTTTAAATTATTTTACACTATTTTAAAATATTTTATTTTATTTTACATTATTTTAATCTATTTTACATTATTTTATACTATTTTAAATAATTTTAAATTAAATTTCATAATTTTACACTATCTAAAATTATTTTATATTATTTTTAACTATTTTATACTATTTTATAATACTTTAAAATATTTTATACTATTTTACATTATTTTATAATATTATAAATTATTTTACACTATACTAAACTAGTTTACACTATTTTAAATAATTTATAGTCTTTTACACTATATTAAACTATTTTACACTAAATTATACTATTTCACATTATTTTACACTATTTTAAAATAATTTACGTTGTTTTAAATTATTATAAAATATTTGAAATTTTTTTATATTATTATACACTATTTAAAACTATTTTATACTATTTACACCATTTTATAATATTTTACATTATTTTAAATTATTTCAATATTTTAAAATATTGACATTAGTTTACACTTTTAAATTATTTGAAACTATTTTAAATAGTTTTATACTATTTAAGACTATTTCACACAATTTAAAATGATATTAAAATATTTTACACAATATTAAACCATTTTAACTTATTTAAATTACTTTAAACTGTTTTTACAATATTTAAAATTATTTTACATTATTTTATACTATTTTAAACTATTTGGCACTATTTTAAATTTTTTAAAATTATTTTATACGATTTCAAATTATTTCAGATTATTTTACACTATTTTAATTTTTTTTTAATTATTTTAACCTATTTTAAAATAATTTAAAATATTGTAAACTTTTTTAATATTATTTTACACTATTTTAAACTATTTCAAACTATTTTACACTATTTAACAATATTTTAAAATATTTTACACTATTTTATATTATTTTACACTATTTTATATTATTTTTAAAAATATTTTATACTATTTTAAATTATTTTATATTATTTTAAATTATTTGGCACTTTTTACATTATTTTAAAATATTTTAAATTATTTTAAATAATTTTACATTATACTAAACTATTTTAAATGATATTAAATTATTGAACACTATTTTAAAACATATTAAACTATTTTAAATTATTTTAAAATTATTTTACACTATTTTATACTATTTTACAATATTTTAAACTATTTTAATTTTTTTACAATTAGTTTATATTATTTCATACTATTTTAAATTATTTATACTATTTTATGATATTTTATATTATTTTATACTATTTTAAACTATTTCACATTATTTTATACTATTTTAAAGTAATTTATGTTATTTGAAACTATTTGAAATTTTTTTTATACTATTTTAAAATATTTTAAACTATTTAAAATTATTTTACACTATTTTATATTATTTTAAATAATTTTAAATTATTTTACACTATTTTCAATGGATATACACTATTTTATATTATTTTAAACAATTTTAAATTATTTTACACTATTTTCAATGGATATACACTATTTTAAATTATTTTACATTATTTTAATTGTCACATTATTTTCAATTATTTTAAACTATTTTACACTAATTTAAAATAATTTTACATTATTTTAAACTATTTTACGGTATTGTAAACTATTTTACACTATTATATAATATATTAAACTATTTTAAATGGTACTAAGTTATTTTACATTATATTAAACTATTTTAACATATTTTACATTACTTTGAAGTATTTTACAATTTATAAAACTATTTTATACTATTTTAAAATTATTTTACACTAATTTATACTATTTTACATTATTTAAAAAAATTGTTAAAATATTTTTAAAAATTGTTAAACTATTATACAATATTTTAAATTATTTTACAGTATTTCATATTATTTGAAATTATTTTATATAATTTTATAATATTTTAAATTATTTTGAATAATTTTTAAATAATTTACATTATTTTAAACTAATGTAAAATATTTTAAATTTTTCTATACTATTTTAAACTATTCAAACTATTTTACACTATTTTAAATTATTTTATACTTTTAAAAATATTTTACATTGTTTTACACTATTTTAAATAATTTTAATTTTTTTTTTACATAATTTTAAATATTTTTATTTTCTTTTAAACTATTTTACATTATTTTAAATTATTTCACACTATTTTAAATTATTTTATACTATTTTACAATATTTTACACCATATTAAATTATTTTAAACTATTTTACATTATTTTAAACTGTTTAAAAATTTATAAAATTATTTTACAGTATTTTAAAACTATTTTATACTATTTTACACCATTGTAAACTATTTAAAAAAATTGTTAATCTATTTAACACTATTTTAAATTTTTTTAATAATATTTCATCTTATTTTATAATATTTTACACTATTTAAAACTATTTCACATTATTTTTTACTATTTTTAAATAATTTACATTATTTAAAATGTTTTATACTAGTTTAAATTATTTTAAACTATTTTTCATTGTTTTACATTATTTTAAAGTATTTTACATTTTTTAAAATGATTTTAAACTATTCAAAATTATTTTACATTATTTTTAACTCTTTTACACTATTTTGATTTATTTTAAATTATTTTACACTATTTTATATTATTTTACATTATCTTAAAATATTTTAAACTATTTTAAAATATTTTAAAATGTTTTATATTATTTTACACTATTTTATGTTATTTTATACTATTTTAAATAATTTTAATTTATTTTACACTATTTAAAACAATTTTACAATATTTTTAACTATTTCACATTATTATAAAATATTTTAAATTATTTTGCCATATTTTATATATATTTTTTTCATTATTTTAAACTATTTTAAACTGGATTACATACTATTAAACTATTTTGAACTATTTTACATTATTCTACACTATATTAAACTATTTTAAACGGTATTAAACTATTTTACATTATATTAAACTACTTTAACATATTTTACAATATTTTGAACTATTTTATAATTTTTAAAACTATTTTACACTATTTTAAATTGTTTTAAAAAATTGTTAAATTATTTTACACTATTTTAAACTAATTTATATTAATTTACATTATTTCATTTTATTTCAAATTATTTTATACTATTTTAAACTATTTTACACTATTTTATACTAATTTACACTATTTTTAAACTTTTAAAAACTATTTTATATTATTTTACACTATTTTAAAATAATTTACGTTATTTTAAACTATTGAAAAATATTTAAAACTTTTTATATACTATTTTTATATATTTTACACTAATTTACATCATTTTAAAATATTTTAAATCTATTTTACACTTTTTTACACTATTTAAAAAACTATTTTATATTATTTTACATTATTTTAAAAAATTGTTAAACTATTTCATACTATTTTAAACTATTTTACATTATTTCATATTATTTTAAATTATTTTATACTATTTGAAACTATTTTACACTATTTTAAACTTTTTAAAAATATTTTACATTAATTTAAACTATTTCACATTATTTTATACTATTTTAAAATAATTTACGTTATTTTAAAATAGTGTAAAATAATGTAAAATAGTGTGAAATAGTTTAAAGTAATGTAAAATTATTTTACACTATTTTAAAAGGTTTTAAACTATTTTATATTATTTTTAATTATTTTACACTATTTTGAATTATTTTAAAATATTTTACACTATTTTACACTATTTTACATACTAGTTTAATATTTTTATATGATTTTATAATTTACGTTATTTTAAAAAATTTTAAACTTTTTTTATAATAGTTTACACTATTTTAAACTATTTCAAACTATTTTAAATTATTTTAAATTATTTTACACTATTTTAAAATATTTCACATTTTTTTTATACTATTTTACGCTATTTATACTATTTTAAATAATTTTAAACTATTTTAAATTATTTTACACTATTTTAAATGATTTTACACTATTTTATATTATTTTTAAATATTTCACATTATTTTAAATTATTTTACACTTTTAAAATATCTAAAATTGTTTTATACAGTTTTATATTATTTTACAATATTTATGCCGAGAGGCGTAACCTACAATGGCATCAAACCTCCTTATAGGAGGTCATCCAAAAAAATGGTGTAAGAAAAAAAGAAACCTTTTGTATTCCATTGCCAACTTGACAATTTGCTATTCTGACCATCGCATGTAAAAAAAGTTAAAAATAGAAAGAAATGCTTAGTATTCCAAGAAGCTGGATTGCCTGTGCGCATCAACCATAACCATTCAAGGAATATTAAACGATGTCTGCCTCAACCATTCTCAAATGGTAATTTGAATTTCCTGCACAACTATTGTCGTGAATTCCCATTCTAACTGCAATCTATTTGGAAGCGAAATCTATTCCTAGCATAATGTTTAGTCTCAGGATCAGGCACACTGTTTAGGTAAAAAATAGAATTTTCAGGTTCCTTATTGATGAGCATTTGCTGTATATTGCCATAAGTGATGAGCATTTGTTATAGTTTGCTTTATAAGAGGTGTCGTCCATGCAATGCAATTATCTTGCAGATATAAATAAAATAAATTTGTTGAATTGGCTTTAGAAACTTTTCAAGAAAATAAGATTAGCAACGGTGAAACCAAATCCCTTATCCTCTGCCAAGGCTTGTGCCAAGTGGGAGTCATGAAGGGAAAATTCCAAGCAAATGTTTTGAAGTGGAAGAATTCAGACCTACGTGGGAGGATAATTTGAAGAGGAGTTTTCATTAATGCTTAAAAGAATGCAGAGAATCTGAAACGATGGAAATAGAACAAGATAGTTGCCATTATAAAACAGAGCAATAACATAACAAAAAAAAGTGTGGGGCCTCATGGGCTGCATAGAGGTAGATTAGAGTGTGAAAGAGCTGAGTAGAAAATGAAGATTGTTTATTATATGCAGCAGAGTTTGGTGTGAATGCAAATTTTGTTTATTGTTACAATCTCTGTGTATATTTGTAAACAAAGAGCATCTGCATGTGTTTCGATGGTTTGAGTTTGGAATTAAAATGATGAGGAAGTAAGTCTGGCATCATTATGTTAAAAATCAAGGAATTATGAATAAAGAACAAGAAATACGAAATTATCTTATCACATTATTAAAATCTAAAAGATATTTAACTTGATAAATAGGAAAGATTTAAAGAATATGAAAGTGATTTTTTTTTAAAAATTAAGATGTCAAAAGTATCTTCTCATATTTATAAATATCAATATAGTAACAAAATAATGAGACTCAAGATGTTTCTATATTCATATTTATAAATAATGAGAACTAAGATGTTTTTATATTTTTCTATTACATGATGTTTCTAAAATTTAATTAGTTAAAGGAAATTAAGATGTCAAAAGTATCTTTCCATATTTATAAATATCAATATAGGAACAAAATAATGAAAATCAAGATGTTTCTATATTTTCCAATTCTATGATGTTTCTAAAATTTAATTAATTACGAGAGATTAAGATTTATGTAAAAAAAATTTCTTTTAGTAAAGATGTTTCTATATTTTCAATTCTATTATATTTCTAAAATTGAATGACTTGAATAAATTAAAAATATATGAAAACCATCTTTTTCGTATTTATAAATATCAATATAGTAAAAAAATAATCATAATTAACTATATTTTTAAAATATCTCTATAAATATAAGTATAAAAATAAAATTATTATTTTGAAAAAATATATAAATTATTTATTTGTTTGTATTATATATAATTATAATGAGTTTTTTACCATTATATATATATATATATATATATA
>MU225272.1:3569045-3585388 GCA_018584345.1 Thuja plicata | reverse complement strand
ATATATATATATATATATATATATATAAAAGCTAGTTCTACACTATATTAAACGATATTAAACTATTTTACACCATATTAGACTATTTTAAGTTATTTTATATTACTTTGAACAATTTTACAATTTATAAAATTATTTTACACTATTTTAAACCATTTCACATTATTTTACACTATTTTAAACTATTTAATAATTTGTTACACTATTTTAAAGTATTTTACACTCTTTTATTGTATTGTTCCAACTGATTTAGAATATTCCATCTTGAATATCTTCAGCACTTATTGTATTTAGATTGTGTGATGTATATGCATGCATCCTGTTGAAGAATCTATAGACTAAGAAATAATTTGATCTCCCCAAACATTGACATCTCAAACTCTTTTCTCATTTCATTAGCAAAGGATTTACATAACATATCATTACCCGCAAATATGATATCATACACAAATATTTTAGCAATCAAAATGTTATCATCACTATCTTCTTTTAAATATAGATTATTATTTTCACTTGTTCTTACAAATCCTATGCTTATGAGATAGGAGTGAAATCTTTCACACCAGGCTCTTGGTGCTTGTTTCAATCCAAAGAAGGCTTTGTGTAGTCTACAAATCATGTTTCTCTTGTTAGGATCAACAAACCCTTCTGGTTGTTCAATGTATACCTCTTTTTCTAGTATTCCATTCATGAATGCAGACTTGACATCCATTTGGTATACCTTGAATCCTTTGAATGTAGCATAAACAAGTAGAATTATGACTCCTAGTTTAGAAACGGGTACACAGGTTTATCCATAGTCAATACCTTCTTCCTGTGCATACCTCTTCATACTAATCTTGCTTTATTTATTGTGACTTCTCCATTCTCATTCAGGTTGTTTCTAAATATCCATTTGGTACCAATGACATTCTTTTCATCTGATCTAGGTACTAATGCCCATGTTCTATTTTTCTCAATATGTTCTATCTCTTCATTCATAGCACTAACCCATTCTTCATTTTCAAGTGCAGTATTAACAGATTTAGGCTCAAAATCACAAATTAAACATCTGGTGTTTAGTGACTTAATTCTTGTTCTCATTCTAGTCTTTTTGTCTCCTATGATATGATTCTGTGGATGATGTCTTCTGACATACTTGGCAAGTATCGGTTCAACTCTTTGTTCATTATTCTGATCATCATCTTGGCCTTCATTCTGATCTCCATCACTCAAAACATCATTTTGAATAATTTCTTGATTTTTGGTGTTTGCAGCTTGATGTTGGGGTGCATTGTTCTGTTGCTTGGGAGTGATACACTGTTGCTCGGTCAGAGTGACAACTTTTTCATTGTAGACAAACTTGTTGTAGTCTTCTGATTCTTTTATACTTTTTTCATTATTTTTCTCTACATATTCATCTATTCGGACATTTGCACTTTTAATTATCTTGTTAGATGACTTGTTAAGACATTTATAAGCCTTTCTCTTGGTGGAATACCCTAGAAAGATCCCTTCTTCACTTTTGGAGTGAAACTTTCCATTTCTATCATCTTTCAAAATATAACATTGACTTCTAAAAATTTGAAAGTAACTTACATTGGCTGTGTATCTATACCATAGCTCATAAGGTGTCTTTTTGGTGTCTTTCTTCAAATGAACTCTGTTAAATGTGTAGACAGTAGTACTGACAGTTTCCCTCCTGAATGTTTGAGTGATGTCTTTCTCAATCATCAGTGTTCTTGCACAATCAACAATAGATCTGTTTCTTCTTTCAGTAATCCCATTTTGTTGTGGTGTTCTTGGTGCAGAAACTTATCTTTTAATTCCATGCTCATTGCAAAAGTTAGTGAATTCATCAGAAAAAAATTCTCCTCCTCTATCTGATCTTAAGCATGTCAATTCCTTACCACTTTATTTTTCTACAATAGCTTTATACCATTTAAACATCTTGAATGCTTCTAATTTTTCTTTTAAGAACATAATTGTCATCATTCTAGAGTAATCATCAACAAAGAGAATGAAATATCTATCACCATAATTAAGAACTCTTTGTTCTCATAGGTCTACATAGATCAGTATGGACTAATATTAGAATAACATTAGATGTATGGATTTTTCTCTTGAATCGAGGGATGTTTCACACACCTTTTGCAAGTATCCCATAGCAATGATTTTCTCAATCAAACTAAAAGCAAGCTTTTCCATGCTATCTAGAGCGCTCATGTTAGGTAAGGCAAGTATGTCTTATGCCTTCTTCACATTCAGTTGCATGACCTCTACAGTAGGGGATAAGGATGATGGAGGTTCCAGTAGAGTGAGCATTCTATTCTCTTTCTCATTCTGAATCTTCTTAACCTTGTGTGATATTTTCTTTACTGGTTGACTATTATAAGTAGTGACTGAACTTGACAAAGGATCAAGATGTTCACTTAGATTCTCTAACTCCTTCTAAAATTCAACTCTACTTTGTTCCAAATCTTGAACAAAATCAAGATACATTGATACTTTGGTAAATACTTGGCCTGCCTCAGTCAATGTAGTCTTAAATCCCTTTATCAAATCTGACAATTTGATCCTATTTGTGATAATCTTCTCCATCAACTTACCTATCCTCATCTTCTCTAAGTTCTCCTCTGCAAGCTTCACTACAACTGACTACAAATCTGGGCCTTGATCTAGAATTGCCTTGATAAGAGTATCCATCTAATCAATAGGAGTATCATCTTCATCATATTCTACCTCAAGCACTAACTTAGCTAGAATGTCTCTAGCTTTCCATAATACTCTTGTCTTATTCTTTGATCTCAACTTGTCTCTTACAGCCTTTGTCCTCAATTGTTCTAAAAACATCAATACCTTAGGTTTCAATTTGGTTATATTGACGGGTGTGGTTGGTAATTCTTCTTCAACTTCCTCTTTTGCAACAGTCACTGGTCTCTATCTTTTCCTTACACTTGTATCTCCAAGACTTAATTTCCTTTTAGTCTCAAGTTTTTCTTCAATATTGTTCTGAGTCTCCTCCTGCTTAATATCTACTACTTTCTCCTCTTCCTTCTAAGAAATAAATTCCTCTGTATGTTCCATAGGAAATGGTGAGGATGAATCTTCTTTACATGTAATGTCTACAATTTCAATCTCATCTCCACCTGTTTGTGATAGACTATTATTTTGTGTTCTAATATTCTACACCAAGTTAGGAACATCAAGAAAAAAATTCCCAATTAACTGACCTACAAAAAATGTATCATCTCCTTGCATAGGTTCATTGAATTCTACTTGAACATGTTCTTCTTGTGTTACCACCTGCTTTATATGTACTAGCTTCTTTCATGTCTCAACAGTCTCATTATGTACACATGTGTGTCATCAATTAGTAGTCTAGTTGCTCTTCTCTTAATTTTGAATTTAAGTGTGTGAGCATTAATCATTATCTTAGCATCTTTAGCACATAGTTCATGTTGTACTTGGATTAGTCCTCTTTTCATAATCTCTCTATCCAACTGTAATGCAGCACTCCATCTAGCATCAATCAACTAATATAGCTCATCAGGAATGTAAGAATGGATATCTAAAGGAGTTCTACAAAATTTGTGAAAATGATACAGAATTGCATCTTCGAACTTCTTCTTGTCTTCATCACTCCTCAAAGTGTATCTTCTGCCACCAGTAGAAAGTCTACCATTGTCCACAATACCTTTTTCAATATCATAAATGGAAGGGGCCTTCTTTGTCTCACCACTCATTTTCAATTCAGAGGCATCCTTGTTTGATTTTATCCTTTCTCCCTACTCCTCATCAGTTTCATTCTGAACATCCTTTACCTTTGTGGATTTTTTCTTCCTCTTATAAGTTTTCTTTGGAGTAGAAATGCTTTGACTTTTCTTCCTTGTTGATTCTACTTTAGACTTAACTTCACTAGCAGTTGGTTTTCTTTGTTATCTCTTCACCTTAGCTTTAGTTTTGATTGTAGCAGTGCAAGATGTTCATGCATCACTACTTCCAAACTTCTTCTCTAGGTTAGACACCATTCTCCTAGTTTTCCTTTCAATGATTGGTTTCTTCAATTCCTTTTGAATTTTGGTAAATGATTCATCATGGGTTCCAAATCTCTATGCTTGTTTGTCTAAGGGCTTTGATAACAACTCATCAACATTTAAAGTTACTAAATCACCCTCTACTTCATATCCCATAGGAGGAAGCCAATATGTCCTAGGTTCCATAGCTTGCACAATACATGAATCAGTGTCTACTAGAAAACAAATATCATTCTTTTACTTTTCTACAATGCTAGCTGGAATCATTTCTTATTTATGCATCTTAGATTGGAAATCTTTGAAATAACCCCACATGACATTATTGAAGTTATTACCTAATTCCTTTATGAATTCACTTATCTAAATAACTATCGGTTCTTCCTTTGACCATGTAACATTTTCTCTATTAAGGAAGAAGTTTTGCACATAGAAAAAAATACATACCAGTACGACACCATACTTGAATCATTATCCCTTATCTCTCTTTATCCTTTCCATGTTTGTCAAGAATTGACTTCTGATCATCTCACATAGATCATACATTGGATCATCTTTAACAATCCGATAAGCAACATGAATGGTACCACAAGGGACATTGTTAACTTGACTAGACTGGTAAACTCTATAACATATCACCATGGATGGAAAGAAAACTTCCTTATCTTCAATATGATCTATTGTTATTGTTCTGTGGTCTTGTTTGGATTTAGTTAGTTTAGTGACCCAATGAGTTACCACTATTCTCAATGTACATTCCAAACCTTGTTCTTGAAATCTTGTAACCCTGTGAATTATTGTCTTTGAAATCTTGTGTGGTCTATCCATTAATATGAACTTTTCATGCACTCTTCTTATCACATAGTGAATCCAATGGGGATGGAATTCAGTGGGAATGTCCATTGCATAAGTTAAACCCTTATCTTGTAGATGTGTATGCTCGTCTTTTATCATACCATTGATTCACATACGGGCTTGTATTATTTCTTGATTGCTTCAGTTCCCAATTCTTCAATTCTGCAATGGATATAGGACCAAACATCTTCAATCAACATTACTTCTTGAGGGATAGTGGATAGAGCACCAGACATATCAATCTCAGTTGCTTTGCATGAATGAAGTTTGAATACGGGTCGAGGCTCCTCAAAGATGTTAACCAGAACTGGAGTCAACATTCTTTTCCATTTGACATCAACTGCAACAACACACAAATCTAAAAATAGACTAAACTGATAACTTGCAATGCACCAATTAGAGCTTCATGAAAACTCGACATCAATTTAGCTCAAAATCTTAATCACAAAAGTAACTGTTGCATACAATAGCTCAAGATAGCTCTCAAATTCTCAAATGAAAGTAAAGGTGTAAAATGAAGTTACTTTTCCTCTTTTATCATTAGAGAAATAGATGTTGCATATTTCAATGATATGAATAGTGTCAAGTCATCGGTTAACATGTATCCACCGGTTGGTACTCAATCTAGAGTAATAACCGCTATCAAATAGATATCAACTATGAAATCTCAATACGGTCTACACAATCTCAAAAACAAAATCATATAAACTTACACCATAATGTGGGTGGCCAACAAGAAGTTGAGTCCACTTTTGGCCAAAAAGTGGAACTATTTTTCCTATTTTTTTTTCAAATTTATCATGTTTGATATGAATATTTGAAGTACTTAGAGACTGAATCTTAAAAAAACTAATAATAGAAGTTGTAGTACTCAAATTCTACTTTCCAAATATGTAATTTATTTTAATACCCAGATGATCAAATTTCATTTTCAAAAGGCATTACTAAAACCCACATTTTAAAAGTCCTTGTTTCAAGACCATACTATGCTCGTGTACAACAAGCAAAATTTGACCTAAATGAAACTATTTCTCTAAATCCTTTTGGGAAATGGTATGTAACACAATTAAGATTGATGACAATATTTTTTGTATTTTTTTGTTGAATATATTTTTTTAATTAATTTTTTATTAGGCATAATTGTTGTTTTTTAAATCTCTCATGTATGACAATCATGATTTGATCAAAATATATGATTTTTTAATTATTCTTTTAAAATGTGTAGAATTCTCTAGTTTGATGTCGTATAAATTTTATGAGAAACTTTCAAATAAAAAATTTATTAAAATAATAAAATAGCCTGTTATCTTTATTTTGTAGACCTATTTTAGTAGAAATTCAATGAAAAATAGAAAAATTAATCAAATTTACAAAAAAATTACACATTTGGAATCTGCACAGTCTGATATATAATTTGGATTTTTATTTTGTCAAAATATTCCTCTTAAAATGTCTTCAGATATATGTCTAAAGTCCTTATTTTGTATGGACACTAGAAGAGCCTTCAAGTTGCAGTTCAAACCAGGTCCAAGGCTATGGTTCAGCTACCCAAGCCTCTTTCCAAACCAAAAGCCAACAATAAAAGCGGGCTTGAAATTCAAAAAAATTAGAAATAGGATCTTGTTTGGTAAACGTTACCCCATTTACCATTTTTTTAAAAATCATAATGTATAAATGAATCGATGGAAGGTTTTCATTAAAAATAATACTTTTTCAAAACAGAATCCCATTTTGAAACGGGGTCCCATTTCATTTTTCAAAACAGGGCCCCATTTTGAAATGGGACCCTGTTTCTAAAATTTTAGGCTTGGGATCCCGAAGCTAAATGAGACCCCGTTCATTTTAAGCGAGAACCAGTTTTGTTGAGTGTGATTTTGCATATTTGGCTAAGTATGACAGTTCCACCGTAAGTGGTCTCAACTTCTTGCACTTACCCATGTGCATATAAATCTTTACTCCTCTTAAATCTAGGGGATCGGTAATGGATTTGTCTTTAAGTGCTCCCCCTAAGAAAATAATATGCTTAGTTCACTGATGGAGCCTCCACACTTCCTAAACTTATGGAGTTCTCAGCCAACTCAGAAGAATTCACTTCCCCTTTCTTTACCCATGTCTTCTTCATATCACTTCTGAATTCATCAACAATAGTAATCTACTTTCCTTTCCTATCTTCTGACTGATTAGGAAATTGGTTCCTAAATAGACAGTCTCTAGCTAGATGACCTATCTTATGATAGACAAAAAATGCCTTACCAGTTGAGTTCCAAGGACAAGCATTACCTCTTAGAGTTCTCATTCTGCAATTTACTACTAGGTGTCCATAGTTACCACATACAGAACATGTAGTGTTGAATTGTCTTTCCCTTCTAACAGTATTCACCGGTGTGATAGGTGACCTAGGTGCATACACTCTTGACCTTGAATCTCCATCTTTGTGCCCATATTTGTTACATGTAAAACAATATCCATCAAAGTTACCACCATTGGATCTACTGCTAAACCTATATCTACACTTGCTCATATGCAGTATGACCATACTTGTGACAATTATAGAAATAACCATTAAAAGAATGAGGTTTATTCACCGGTTTTCTCCTACACACATTTTCAGTATGACCAAGATTTCCACAGTTATAACAAGTAGGTTTATTGGGTTTCTTACCTGATATGATTGGATATACCTTCTAATCTTTTTGTGTGCCCGTAGGTTCAAATTTAGAGGACTCACTGATTTCAAATGTTCCTTCTCATGTATAACCTAGACCAGTTGTGTCTCTGTGTCTTTTTTGGCTCTTCAGTTGTTCATCAAGCTTTTGTGAGCTTTCATTGTATTGCTTCAACTTTTCATTTGCTTCTTTCTCAGTTTTTAGTTCTTTCTTCAATGTCGCATTCATCTCTCTAAGCCTTTCATTCTAGATTATTACTTGAAGATTCTATGCAGCAGTATCCTGCATAGGACTCTGATATAAAGAAAATTATTGTCTTAGTTTGATAATCTCTTCATATTTTTCCTTTAGGGCATCATCAACAATTTTCTTGGCAGCTTCTATAGTCTTCTTTGCATCTACACCTTTTCCTTTTTCCCCGAGGACTTCACACATCCTAATAGACTGGCATTCAAGTTCTCTTTTCAGATTAGCCATATTTTCTTTGAGACCCTTGTTCTTAATTAGCAGATCTGCAATTGCCTCCTCAGACTCTTTAGATGTACTTCCTTGAGATAGTTGTTCTATGTAGTCTTGACTTTCACTCAATTGCTTAGTGGATTCTCTCCTTTTGGCAAGTGACTTCTTCAACTTTTCATGCAGCTCAATGATCATCTTGTTTGCATTCTCAAGTTGCATCTCATACCTATAACCCTTCATGATAGTGTATCTTTTCCCCAAGATGTTAGGCTTATCACCAAGAGGACCTATGTTATGATGCCAATTGTTGGAATTAATAGGTACTGAGAGGGGGGATGAATTAGTATAAATAGATAGTAAACAAATTCAACCATTGATCTAGGTAACTGCTGAATTACTTTCCAAACTAAAAAGCATATAACTGATGCAAATACATAAAAGAAAGTAATATCAAGCATCCACAAAATTATCACATGACACAAATATTTTCACGTGAAAAACCTTGTAAGAGGGAAACAAAACCACGGTGTGGATGACACCCACAAGCCCAATATTGTAGTAAATGAGTTTTCCATATTAGGAGCTACAAATACCCTTTTTGAGGGTTCACCTTGTTAGGAGTGACTAGTAAACTGTTAGGAGTACAATCAAATCATCTATGATCTACCTCGCTAGAGGATTTCAAACCTCAATAAAGAAGTTACCATGTTAAAGGATTTACAAAAAAAAAAATCGGTTAGAGTTCAGTTGGTTAAGGGATTTTGCTTGCTACAACTATTAGGGAACAACAAGATTAGTGATCTGGATGTAGCACTGATTTCTTGTCAGATAAAATAAGTTCTTTGTAATCTATAATTTCTCTATGCTCTCTATCTATCAACTTGATGATCACAACCTCAAATTGAAATCACAAAATGCTAATTGCATCACCCAAAACAACTCTTACAACTTACAACAACTTTTCAATATGAGCAGTTCCCTCTATATATAAACAACTTCCATTGACATAAAAATTATCTTCAAATTACTTTCCCGTGAAAGCACCATGTGTCAAAATGATAATCTTGATGAATAAAATGATTTATCATGATCACGTTAAGTCAAGATAAGATCTCTGATTTATATCTCCAAAGTAGTCAAACATGTTTTGAGTTCTCCAATGCAACACCTCAAATATGACTTAATGTTTGCATTAATCTCATAAATATCAAAACATTGAATGTATAACCCGTATTCCATGTCATCATATCATTATAAAGGATCACACATACTTTACCGCTCCCCAATTTTCAATCTACTGATTGTTACTCAAGAACATAAGTTTTCTACTTGTCTTAATGTCTGTGACAACAAAAACTATCTCACCAATCATCCAAATGAATTATGGTTGGAACCACATTGCAATCTAAAGATTTTGAAGTTGTATTTGTGACCGCTCCTCCTAATTCCACTTCTACCATGTTTTGACTTCTCCAATGCAACACCTCAAATATGACTTAAATGTTTGCATCGATCTCATAAATATCAAAACATTGAATGTATAACCCTTATTCCATGTCATAATATCATTATAAATGATCACACATACTTTATCGCTCACCCATTTGTGATCTACTGATTGTTACTCAAGAACATAAGTTTTCTACTTGTCTTAATGTCTATGACAACAAAAACTATATCACCGATCATCCAAATGAATTGTGGTTGGAACCACATTGCAATCTAAATATTTTGAAGTTGTATTTGTGACCTCTCCTCCTAATTCCACTTCTACCATGATCTCCACCAAAGTGATGTTCTTTTTGTCTATCAATCTTCTGAACTTAGCCAATTTTCATCATTACCTTCTCACCGATTGTATATTCACTTCACCAGTAGTATTTCATGACTGTATTGACTTAGTTGTATTGTAATAACTTAGTTGCTATCAATGACAACCAAATAAGTGAATCCTTGTGACTGCACCTCAATATTCATTACAATACCAACAATATCCCAACTAATAGAGGGATTAATCTTGAAAGATGAAGTTGAAAAGTCACTCCTGGGCGTGGATCACTATTGAAATCACAATCATAGTTACAGTGGGAGAAAATTAACAATTATTTGTTTTTGTTGTAGTTCTCTCTTGATTGCATATGGTGTGTGTTCATGGTGGGTTAGGATCCTTGGAATCTAAAGACAACAGAGATATAACCTAATTTACATTGGTTGTACTTCATTAGGACCTAACTATCCAAAGTTTGTTGTCACCGTCACAGTCGAAAGTTGTATTTTGTCATTGTTTTAGATACATTGATTATATGGAGGCTTGAGCTTGTTGAGCATCCACCAATCTCAACCTATTAGGGAGATCTTCCTCCCAACTCACCTATTCAATAGGTAGCAAACCCTCAAGCCCTCACTAGGATACTATCCCCTTAAGTTGCTTGTCTACCCCAAAGATTCATAAAACCACTGACACACATCACCTTAGGCATACTCATCTTGTCCAAATATATCTTAAGGTCTTCCAACCCTTAAATCACACCAACTCACAAAATCTTACTTTCACAAGTTCTTACCCAATTAGGACTCGTAGTTACTTGTAGACAACTCCCAATCCCAATTATAGGCACACACCAACCCAAGGGTACTAAGGGAACATCAACGACTCCCTCTTCCATAGTCAAAACACAAATCTTAACCCCCTGATCCACCCTAGGAAACAACATAAGGCCTTGTTGTGTTAACATTGTTTACAATGACAAATAAGAAACCATAGGATAGGTGGAACATTTATATTATTCTCCCACACACCCCACTACACCTTCACCACCCTTCCAAGTAATAATTGGCATTCATACCCTTTCCACAACTCTAATTCATTGTCAATCATGGACTGAGACAAACAAACAAAAAAAAACATGGTTTGTGGGTATGTGCAGGATCATGATATGCCAAAAAGTGGCGATGTGAAAAGAAGTCCTGATTGGTAGACTGATTGAAAAACAACTATAACTTTCAAATGGTATAACATTTTTTAAATATCCAAGATATTTTGCATTCTATGCTTCACCTACCACAAGAAAAAAAGAAAAAAAATCAATTTGATGAAGTTTAGACTAAGTTAAGGTGGTCAGATACGAGAACTTATATATTTTGGAAAAGTTTTAGAAGAAAAATCATAATTAATTATTTACTTAATTAGGTCAATCTATTGTAAAAATAGATGTTGTAATCATTCATTTGTGATAGATGAGAGGATGAATGTAGCCAACAAGAACATCTATGGATCAGACTAAGAGTTTCAAGAAGCAGAACAACAAAAGATGAATTTGGTTATCAATAACCAAGAACCAAGGCTACCGAGCAACATAGGTATTAATCAATCACATTAGGTGATACTTTGTACATGTAATCTTGAATGGATCTGTAATCAACATTTGTAGATTGCATACACTCAGGTCAATGAGTATTTTTATCTACATTCTAACAAGTGTAGCAAATAGAAGAAATCATTTCAAGAAAGGTAGATTTAACAATCCTATTATAAATCTCTTAACCGAGTGCACACTAAACAATGTTGCTAAATCTCTTAACAGAGTAGACCTTAACCAGTCTCCACATAATATTGCTAACAGGGTAGATCATCAGAAGTGATCAAATTGTAAGCCTTAACTGACCCCTTCCAATCTATAGATAGTGAAGTTTTTGTGGGTGCCATCCCCACCGCAGTTTTTACCTTTTAATAGGGGTTTTCTGCGTTACCATATCTTGTGTTATGTGTTATTTCTTTCATGAATGTTTCTATGAATGTCTACATACAATTAAGATTATGAATTAATATCACATGCATAAAGAAAGAACATATATGATCGGTAAAGCAAAGATTTGATTACATAAGATTAAATGTTAATTAGCTAAAAGTTTTAGAGGTATTGATTCACCCCTCCCCTCTTAGTACACACTTCCCATTATTTCCAAAAATTGGTATTAGAGCTAGATCTCTTATTTGGAAATTTTAAAGACTTAAGAGAAAAGATCATATAATGGAGAAGTATAGGCTTGACAAGAGTATTGAGAATCAGAGGCTAGAAATTCAGATCTTCTATGAGCAGTATAAAGAACCTAGAATCAAGATGAGACAATTGCTAGATGAAAGAAAGATTATGGAATCTTGCTGTAATGAAACAAATTACCAAGAAGAAGAGATACCGGATCTATTTGAGTCTTTAGGATCTACAACTAGTAAAGCATCAGACACATCAGAAGAAAGCATCACAAGTCTGAATGAAATCAATCAACATCTAGCTGGACAAGTAAAATCTCTACAAATCAGTCAAGAGATATAGATGGTAAGAATGATTAATGTCACGAACAATGCTAGATAAGCTGAGCAAGAAAAATAACACTAGCTATTGATGATAGAAGGAAGATTACTGAAAAGCTACAAGAGAAAGAGTTGGAAATACAAAGACTTACAGAACATCATCATGAGATCACAAATCATATTATTCTTATGAGTTAAGAGGCAAACATAATGAATATAGAACTCATTGAAAGAATAGAAGTTATCGGTTAGCTAAGAGAAGAAAATGAAAATCTTAAACATGAAGTAAGAATTTAGCAACATCATAATGAAATAATCAAGAGAGCTGAAGAAAGCAACAAAAGGATGGATGATTTTCTTGATGGACAAAGGAGAGAGAAAAACAACACCAGACTAGGCTATACCGAGAATGGAGAATCAACCAACCAAGTTGATCCAAAGAATGTCTATGCAAATCCAAGACCAAGAAAGCTGGCATGCAATCACTATGGAAGGCAAGGCCACACATCAAATGTTTGCAGGAGCAAAATGAAAGGTATTCCTAAATCCACATCTTCATTCATAGGACTTTGTTATAAATGTAACAAGAAAGGACATAAAGCATATGCATGTAAATTTGAGGTGAAACAAAGAAAGAATGAAATCTACATGGACAAATCCTGTCCTACTTGCAAAATGCATGGGCACACATCTCTTGAATGTTGGAAGTAGAAAAGGCAAGAATGGAAGCCTAAAGAAAATGAAACTGGTTATCAACCAAAAAGAGTCGGTAACCAATATGTTTGGGATTACAACACATGGGAAAACTATAAAACATGTGGAAGATTTGGTCACATAGCTCCAAACTGTATGAGACAATGGACAAGAAAGTCTAGGAGCTGGACTAACCCCGAAATGGCATGTCTACAATGTCATAAAGTTGGTCATCTGAAGAAATACTGTAGAGACTGAATGACAGAGACCAACACCTTTGCCAATGGAAACACCATTGAAGACATCAAGAAGATGAGAAACAAAATGTGGAGGAAAGCTACAAACACTGATGAAGCTGGATCGAGTAATGCAATTGGTGACACCTTATCCAATGGATCTAGTGACATCACCACCCCACCTAATAAGAACAAGTAAGTATGGAACTGCATTATACCAAGTTATATTTTGCATCAGTTCCATTATACATAGTTAAAATACCAAATCACCATGATTAAAGATGCACTATAATATTACTTATTATTATTATGTGAATTCAAATTCATCGGTCAATACATATTGAAATGCATTAGTGTATATACAAATTTAAGTTGTCTATACTTACCGAGATGCGTTAGTTAACACATAAAGGCTAAGTCGCTAGTGTAAACCGAGATCTATTGGTAATCATATGAGTTGACAATGTTGTCTTCGCCATACACTGAAATCTGTCGGTGAATGTAATAAGTTAACGGTTGCCCCAAAGCATCACGTTATCACCAAGAATGTTATTGTGTATCACCCAACGACTCTGTCTTCACACACTGAGAAGTGGTTGAGCATTATGACTCAACTTAGGGCAAAGTCTATAAATAGACGATGGAAGGGTCTCATTTCTCACCAAGCAATTAGAGTGAAGAGACAGAGTGAAATGAGAGCACAAAGCGACAAGATTGCAGAGCAACTCCAACCTAGTTCACAACACTCCAAACATATTCCTAACAGCTACAAACGTTGAAGTAAGTAATAGAGATAACCAAGAACTCTACTTTTCATTTACGAGAAGAAGTCTTAATTTTAGAAATGATGACAACTACATCAAGAACCGCTAAGCTCAAGAATGATAAGAAGAATAAGGTCAATCTTATCAAGAATTCAACCTGTAAGGAACCTCATTACAAGATATGTCCCGAGGTTGCTTCACAACTCAACAATGCTGGTGCATTCTCCAGTATACCAACTAGGGTTTTGCTCGTTGAAGATGTGCGAGCTTATATGCACTCAAAAATAGAAAAAATTGGATGCCTGGAAGTTGAGCAAGCTTTCAAGAAGCTTTGCAATGATGATGGCACTCTCAAGGAAGAGCATAAGCACATTGAGGTAAAAGGGCTCACAAATGCCCTACCATTCCCGAAGGAATTCAAAATTAAATGGATTCGGTTAGTACTGAGCAGGATACATTACCAAAAATTATGGCTAGATGAGCCAAAACAAATAACCAAGGATGTTATACACGATGTTACCAGTTATCCCATAATCGATAAAGTAAAGGCATTGAAACACTCACCTAAATCTGACATTGAGAAGAATACTGGAGCAACATGTGATGGAAGAGGACTAAAGGTATCCACCATCACCGATGATGAACTAAAATTTGGAGCATGTGTCTTAGGATACAAGTTCCTTTAGGCTAGCAGGATGAACAATATTGTATCCGGAGCAATGGATACAACATACAAGATTGTCAAGAAGGGATTGCAGTTGGATCTATCAAAACTTCTGCTAAGACAATTGGATGAGAACATGAAGACAATAAGGACTGCAAAATCCAATTCATGTAAGTTTGGTTCACTCATCATGTGCATATTCTTCTATTTCCAAGAATCCTTCCCATCCATAGGAAATAACAAATGGGACACTACAAGACCAATGACCATACATATTGGTGAGTTCATCAAATCACTAGGAGACAATTTTGAATCAGTCATGGATGAATACTTTGTTGGATTCAAAGATAGAATGCAAAAGAGAGTAAGGATTCTAGAACAGTTAATAGAAAAGTTCAAGACTGACATATATTTTATGGTGGACACTGACTACACCTATATCAAGCTAGTTGTACCAAGGATAGCATGGCTAGCACCACTTGATTATGAGGTGAAAATAGATCAAGCATCAAATGTAATTGAGGCATTGATAAATGAGCCATTAGATAAAACACAACCTAAGTGTGGAAATTATGAGGAAGCCAAAGAAAGGATCAAAACTAGCTTAGTTGTGAAAATATTGATAGAAAGAAAGATAAAATGGTGAAGAACTTGAAGAAAAAGCTATCGGTGAATGAAGAAGAAACTAAACAGAAAGAAGAAACTGAGGGACAGTCACCCATTGGTGAAGCTAAGAAGGAGAGTGACTCGGAGTCCACAAAGTCAGATACACCACTACCTCCACCAGCTAAGAAACCAAGTCTATTGCTGCATCCAGCACCAGGAGTCAGACAAAAAAGGATGCAAGTCCTTCATCGATAAAGAAAGGTCAAGTAAGGACCTACAAAAGAAAACCTCAAACCAAACAGACAAAAACACTGAAGAGGAGAAGGAAATTAATCCTAACCAAGGAAGATATAGAAGATACTCAGGAGGATGAATCTGTCCAAAAAGAAAATAATAAGATTCCAGAAACTATTGATGAGGTATATGCTTCAATTGTCAAATTAGGAATAGTCAATGACCGCAAGATTAAGAAATGTCTATAACATTGGATCCCGAGGATCAAAATAAAATAGAGGAGGCAATTATCAAAATGATGTGTATATTCAAATATCTTCCAATATAATTGGAAAATAATTATTGGAAATTAGTTGAGTAACTGAGAGGGGAGGGGTGAATCAGTTACCACAAAAACAAATCCAAGTCCCTTAAATGCCTTAAACAAATTTAACACTGTTGCTTGGTTAACATAGATATTTCACTGTCACTCGGTTAACATAGAAAATCTTAAGATATTAACTATGATTATCTTTAGTAATTAATTGTAGAAACATAAACCATAAAGAAAATGAAATGTACACAGATAACACAAATATTTAAAGTGGAAAACCAATATGGGAAAAACCACCAATAGAAACTAGTCACTGTTTTTCAGTCTTCTGAAGTGAGCCCTGTTAGGAGCCAACCTTGTTAAAGGTTACAGTAACACACTGTTAGGTGTGACCTAGTTAAAGGATTTAATCACCCTGTAAGGAGTGGCCTTGTGAGAGGTCTTCAAACACTTCAATGTAGAAATGTCACCTTGTGAGAGGATTTACAAAAGACTGTTAAGTCTACTCTGTTAAGAGATTTTCATCAC
>MU225272.1:3530419-3548511 GCA_018584345.1 Thuja plicata | reverse complement strand
TTTAATTATGAACAATAACTCACTTGAGAAAATCCAATATCTCTTAGGAATCTATAGAAAAAGACAATCAAAGAATACTCAAGCAATCATAGTGTCATTATAATATCATAGATAAACATAAAATAATTAAGTTAAACCATTTTCAATCAATCATATTTATGTTATTTTATTCCCTTGGATACAAATCAAGTTCACAAGTAAGTGCACCAAGATAGTGAACAAAAAGTGGGGTATAAGTGACTTTTTTTTTCTAAAATTAGCTAAATTTTAACTTGGGTAAGTGGCCCCTTTTTTTCTAGTGACTTGTGTAGGAGGATCTATACAAAAAATTATTCCTTGTTCATGAATTACAAGACCTTGTCCAATATATCCTTGTTGAGAAGTAATGTCATAGCCTACATTATAATAAGCCTTTAATTGAGAAGGCGGAAGACTTTCATCTTGATGTTTATAGAAAGAAGTTTTGTAAGGATGGATACTAGGAGGATTGATCTCCTGAGGAAGATTTGGAGAGGTACTAGTGTTGTTCATATCAATTTAATCACTAGGATTATTATTTTCTACAAATACATTTATGAAGGCTACACATTCCATGCATTTCATTAAGAATGTTATCATAAAAAAACATGTAACATGTATAAAATCTTTGAGAAATGATTTTCAATAAAGAAATATGTTTGCATTTCTCATGATGTAATATGAAAGAGTAATATGAATGAATATAAGCAACACGAAATGAAAGAAGCCATTTTCTACTAGATGGTTTTGATAAATGTAACTACAAAGTAATTTAATCATGTAGCAAACCAATCAAATTTAGTAAACTCTTTTTTGAAAATGAAATATACACAAATCAGATCTACCAAAGTATAAATTATCTCATAGAAAGACAAAATAATAAATATGATGAAATAGTGTAGTGTTCAATCTTGAAGATAAATCATTAAATAAATGAGTATATATTAGTGCATCAATTAAGTTTTACTTAGCAATCATAAAACCGATTACATGTGTATATATGCATAATCCATTAAATTGATAAACATAAACAGATACTCACAATACTGAAATTAAAGCAAAAGCTTCAATTGGTTGACTGAGGAGGGGTGCCTTCCTTCCAATCAGTCGATTGACAAGATAGTTCACACCTTTAACAAGCTCTATTTTTTATTTCCTTAGATCAAAATAAAAGTATAATAGTAATTGATGTCTTGTAGATAAAAGTATGGCCATATTTATAGTCTCTCCCTACAACAACCATCTATATTAAAGATTACATATAGCCAAATGTCTAAAAATAGTAAATAAATACATTAGTTAAAGAAAGGGTGTGTGACTTACAACCACCCTTTCTTGAAACCAACCTCAACAATTTTATGTTATATAAACAAAATCATCTAACAATCTCTCACAACCGATCCTTGTCTTTTTCTTTATAGCTGCAATCTTCCTACTCAAGGTCATTAGATATCTTAATTAAATACAAAACCATAAATATTAGTATTGAATATAGGATATTTCCTAATGATATATTATAAAATTTAATTTTCTTAATCTCTACAATCTTATCAATTTTGTTAATACTATTAGGTCCAAGATTACCGAGAGAGGGGGTGAATTAGTAATCTATCAGATCAAAAAATTTCACAATTCATTCAACACATTAACAACATTAATCAACTTTAAACCTTGTGTAGCAATAAACAAAGTGACCAAATAAACATCAAAACATGCAACAAAGTGACACTAGTATTCTTCTCGTGGAAACCCTTGGTTAGAGGGAAAACTCACAGTACGAATTAGTACCCACAATTATTTGCACTCTTCTGAAATGCACTCTATTAAAGGCCTAGCCCTATTAGGAGCTTACAATGATGCCTTGTTAGGAGTCATCCGGTCAAGGGATTTTTGTCTAGTCCTGTTAGGTTATCTACCATGTTAGGAGTAACCTTTTTAAAGGATTTAAATGCTAATGAAAGAGCCACCTAGTTAAAGGATCTACTAATAGGGACCTATTAGGATCTGCCCGGTTAAGGGATTTTCTTGCCAAACCTATTAGGATTCAAAAAGTATAATAATATGGGTGTAGCACTCCTACTTTGCTTTTTTGGATCCAAATAAGAACAACACTTCTGCTTCTTGCAAACAATCTTCTGTCTTCACTCAACCGCACCTTCGCATCCACGATCTACACTGCATAATTCATCAATTTACATATAAATAAATTACATGTTCCTTAGGGCATTAGCCACCTTACAAAATATATTACATTTTAATTGAATTCATTACAATCATTCTCAATCGATCATTAAACCCTAAAACATATTATCAATCTAGAACATTTGATTACAAATTCAGGTCGACCACAAGATTCATCGCACATCAATTTAAGACAAGAACAATCAAACTTTATTTGACTTCCCCCACATGCTTCCAAAACTTAATAGATCTGATCACCTCGAACATTGAAATAGTAAATCAACATTATAAATGTATTATGCCATGTGTCACTTTGACGCCTGTATCATGAAAACATCCACTGCAACCAATCACATCATCATAGGTCACCGATCTAACACCAACTGCTCAAACCTGTTCAAACATTTTTCTATCATGCACAGAATGATCTTCTATCAATTGAAATGATGCCTTGCAGTAATCCAATCATGTAGCAATCATAATATCATATCTCTGCTAGTTGCTCCTTGGTTGGCACATATTCTAACTTGACTACCTTTTCCTGCACTTTCTCTCTTAAGAAATGATACTTGATTTCAATATGTTTAGTCTTGGAATGCATTACTATATTTTTTGAAATATTGATTGCACTTGTATTATCATAGTAGATAGTCACAACTTCAGTTACCTTCTCTTGGATTTGCTTCATCCATGCATTTTTTGTACAATTGATAGATGGTGCTACATACTTAGCTTCTACAGTAGACTGGGAGATGCAAATTTTCTTCTTACATGTCCATGATACTAGTCTTCCTCCTAGGAATAATTCTCCTCCACTTGTACTATGTCATCAATGTTTCCTATCCAATCTACATCAGTAAAAACACTCAAAGATAAATCACCTTTGTGAGCATACCAAAGACCATAGTATTTTGTCCCTTTCAAGTACCTAACTATCCTACACTTCTACCATGTGAGATTCCTTAGGATTATCTTGAAATCTAGCCACTATTCCAACTTCTTGTGCAATGTCTGGTCTACTATGAACAACATAATGCAACTTACCAATCGTGGATATGTATAGATTTGCATCCACTGCACTTGACTCATCATCCTTAGATAGATTTCATCTTGTCACCATGGGGGTTCCAACTAGCTTTGAATCTTCAATTCCAAAGGTCTTTAGTACTTCCTTTATGTACTTTGACTGACTGATATAGATACCATCATTTAGTTGTGAAATCTCCTATCTAATAAAGAACTTAATTTCTCCTATCATTGACATCTCAAAATATTTCTTTATCTCTTGTACAAACACCAAGCTCATCTCATCATTTCCTCCAAATATTATATCATCAAAAAATACTTCAGCTAATAGTATCTTATCACCTCAACCTTCAAGTACACATTTATATCTTCACTTGTTCTTATGAAATCAATCTTGATGAGATAAGAGTGAAATCTTTCATACCATGCTCTAGGTTCTTATTTCAGTCCATAGAGTGCCTTTTGCAACTTGCGCACCATGCACTTGTTCTCTATCAATGCAAGTCCATCTGGATGCTCTATGTAAACCTTTTCTTCAAGAATCCCCTTTAGAAAAGAAGATTTGACATCCATTTGAAAAACTTTAAACTTGTTACAGTCCGCATAAGAAAGTAAAATTCTTACCCCATCAAGTCATGCCACAGGAGAAACTATCTCTCCATAGTCCATTCCTTCTTCTTGTGCATATCCCTTACACACAAGTCTAGCCTTATTACAAACCACTTATCCATCTCCATTCAGTTGATTCCTGAAAATCCACTTTGTACCAATCACATTCTTTTCTGTTGGTCTAGGAGCAAGTGTCCATGTGTCTTTCTTCTCGGTCTGATCAAGTTCTTCTTCCATTTGTTTTATCCAGTCTTCACTCTTCAAGGCTTCCTTCACAGTTTTAGGCTCAAATTATGAAATTAGACATGCACCATCTTTTATTCTCCTTCTTGTGTGCACTCCAACATCTTTATCACCAATGATTTGATCAGTACAATGATTAAATTTTACATACCTTGGAATAATAGGTTTAGGTCTAGGTGCTTCTTCTTCTCGTTCCACTAGTTGAACAAATATTTCCTCATTGTTGTGCTCAATAGTATCATGTTCTTGCGGTTGCACATACAAAAATTCGTGATCATTATCTGGTTCTTCCTTGCTTGTTTCATTAGATTTATCTGGATATTCATCTACCTTCACATTTGCACTTTCAATCATCTTGTTAATCATTTTATTTAAATACTTATACACCTTCCTTTTGATAGAATATCCCAAAAAAATACCTTCATCACTCTTAGGATCAAAATTTCCAGTGAAATCATCTCCCTTGATATAGCATCTACTATCACAAAATTTGAAATATTTAACACTAGGTGTATGACCATACCACAATTCGTAAGGTGTCTTACCGGTTCCTTTCTTTACTTGTGCCTAGTTCATTGTGTAGACTACAGTGCTAATGGCTTCTCTCCAATATGAATTAGGTACATCACCTTGAATCATCATTGTCATGACAACATCAATTATAGTTTTGTTCCTCCTTTCTGCAAGTCCATTTTGTTGAGGAGTCCTTGGTGCTGACATTTGTCTCTTGATCCCATGTTTTTACAATACTTAATGAGCTCCCATGAAGAGAAATATCCTCCTATGTCTGATCTTAAACAATTCAAGTTCTTACCTTTTTCATTCTCAACAAGTTCCCTTAACACTTTGAACTTATAGAAAGCTTAAGATTTATCCTTCAAGAATGTCACCCACATCATTCTTGAATAGTCATCAATAAAAAACATAAAATAATTATCACCATGATAACTCTTTGTCCTAATAGGGCCACAAAGATCAGTATGTACTAAATCCAATATATTTTCAAATGAAAAAAACTTACTATTGAAAGTAGAACAAGTCAAATTACCCAACTGACATTCCTTGCACACTACATTGCCTAGTTTCACATGTTGTGTCAATCCCCTAAAACCTTTTAACTTACTAACCTTGATCAAATTATAAAAAATTCGCATGATAGGACCTTCTATACCACAGCCAACTAGCTTCAACCTTAGCAACCAAAAAACTATTATCAATAGTATTCAGATGGAATAAGTTACATTTAATTTGTTTTCCTATACAAATCAAATCTCCTTAGCTTCCAAATATCCTGCACATACCTCCTTTGAACTCTAAATGACAACCTTTGTTATTCAACTGGCCAACACTCAACAAGTTATATTTAAGACCTTTACCTCTTACCATGTAAGGTGTATTTTTTCCAAACCTAACCACACCACCATCAAATTCATTTATCTTTATGAACTTACTTTTGTCACCAGTCATGTGATGTGAGCACCCACTATCAATAATCCATACATTACCATGTTCCATGTGTGAGACCAATGCCTTCTCATCTTCAAAAGTTTCTTCTTTGACTTCAACAAACACTATCACTTCTTCATCATTGTCATCAGATTGTTCATCTTTCACACCTTCATCTACTACAACATAGCATTGTTTCTTTAATTTTCCCTTGAATCCTTTGATGTTCTCTTTCTATTCACCATTAGGACACATGAAAACAATATGTCCTATCTTGTTACATGAAAAAAATTTCAAAGGTCACTTTCATTTATACTTACCAATACCTCTAGGTAGTGTTCTTGCAAGTAGTGCTTCAAGTTCTTCTTGCTTCTTCTCTTCATCCAAGATGGATTCAAGTCCCCTAGAATAACTTGACATGTAGGAAGATTCATGACTTATCAGTTTTCCCTTCTTCTTTGATGCTAATGAAAAAGAGGCCTTAAAGGTTGCTTCAACTTTAGGCATATTGTTAGCATAGTTTCTTAAATCAAAAGCAGTAAGAGTGCCAATCAATCCATCAATAGAAATATTATCAAATGTCCTCAATTCTCGTATAGAAAAAAACTCTAATGGCATAAGCAGGTGGCAAGGTTCTCAAAATTTTACTTACCACATCACCTTCTTCAATTTCACCGCCAACAACTTTGATAGCACCAACTACTTCCTTTATCCTTTGACCATATTGAAAAATGTTCTCACCTTCCACCATTTTCATGTCATCATATTTTCCCTTCAAACTATCTAACCTAGATTTTGCATATGTATGTCTCCACCATATATTAGATTTAAATTTTCGATCCCAAACCTCATAAGTAGTCTCAAGTTTATGTACATCAATATATTCAGTATCATATAGACTACTTACTATAGCCTCTAATGCTTGCATGTTCGCTTGTTGCTCCTTCAATTGATCTGCAGTAAGAGTCCCGGTAGCAACTGTATATTTTGTTACCACATGAATCTAGAACTTTTCCCACATCCCTTTCAGATAGATCTTCATTGTGTCGCTCCATATTGTATAATTATCTCTTGTGAACCTAGGACCTTCTTTCTTCATCATCGTATCTTTTCCCCAAATTGTTAAGCTTACCACAAAGAGGACCAAGTCTCTGATACCAATTGTTAATAATATAAGGTCCAATATTACGGAGAGGGGGGTGAATCAGTAATCTATCAGATTATAACTTTTCACAATTCATTAAACACATTAATAACATTCACCAACTTTAAACCTTGTGTACAAATAAAGAGAGTGACCAAATAAGCATGCAACAAAGTGACACCAGTATTCTTCTCATGGAAACCCTTGGTTAGAGGGAAAAACCACAGTGGGAATTAGTACCCACAAGTGTTTTCACTCTTCTAAAATGTGCCATCTCAAAGGCCTAGCCCTGTTAGGAGCTTACAACGATGCCTTGCTAGGAGGAGACCATGTTAGGAGTCACTCGGTTAAGCAATTTTCCTCTAGCCCTATTAGGAGCTTTACCATGTTAGGACTAAACTTTTTAAAGGGTTTAAACCCCAATTATAGAGCCACCTAGTTAAAGGATTTACTAATTAAGACCTGTTAGGATCTACCCGGTTAAGGGATTTTATTGGAGAACCTATTAGGATTCAACAAGTACAATGATCTGGGTGTAGAACTCATCTTCTTGTTCAGATCCAATTAAGCACAACACTTCTACTTCTTGCAGACAATCATCATTCTTCACTCGACCACACCTTCACATCAACGATCTACACTACATAATTCATTGATTTACATATAAACACATTACATCTTCATTAGGGCATTATCTTCCTTACAAAATAATATTTGAATTTCACTCATTACAATCATTCTCTCTCAATCCTTAAACCCTAAAAAGTATTATCAATCTAGAATATTAGATTACAAATTCAGGTTGGCCACAAGATTCATCACAGATCAATTTAAGACAAGAATAGTCAAACTTTATTTGACTTCCACAACATGCTTCCAAAAATTGATAGATTTGACCACATCAAACAATGAAATAGTAAATTAGCATTACAGATTTGTTATGACACATCACCTTGACACTTGGATTAGGAAAAAATCCACTGCAACTGATCACATTATCATCACTCACCGATCTAACACCAACTACTCAAACATGTTCAAACATTTTCCTATCATGCACAGAATGATCTTCTGCCAACTGAAATGATGCCTTATAGTACTCCAATCCTGTATCGATCATAGTATCAATAACATATCCTAGTCAAGATAGTTATATCATGACCACAACACTTGGATCCATACTAATTTGATAGAACAATAAAGTCATTCATTGTTTGTCACCGTCTGTTCTTTTGTCTACCTTACTTCTCTTCAATTGATCATAACTTGCTCCATTTTTGTTTCCAGCATACGCAAACATACAAAATGCATTGAGAGACATCCCCAAGTGTCCAAAAATGACCGCTCACTCTAATTCCTACCGCAACACAAAATTCATCTATGCAATACTTTGCAGCACATCGGGAACATTGTCAACAAATACAACACCAATTTGACATCAATGAAAACACAATAATTGATCTTCTTGACATCAAACATGTACCAATCAACACCCAATAAAGCTCTGCATCAGTTATGCCAACAATTTTATCATGGCAACTTTGAGGAAACTTGTGGAATCATAATCTAAGGATACACAATAAAATACGACACATATTAAACCCATCAACAAGTATGACTAGATTTGAAATTTATTTTTAATAATATTTAATCAAATTTTCCATTATTTAGGTTATTTATGTCACAAGAAAGTAAGTAATATTCTCAAATAAGCTAGTTTAAATAAATCACTGAAGTAAAGCTAGTCTTTAAGAAGTTTTGATTTGTTAATCTACTCAAATAATGCTTCAATATAAATTCATATAACTAGTTAAAAATTGAATGAAGATCTTACCATGTTGAATGTCACAAATTTTTTTCTAATTAATCTAATCCATATGTGATGCTAGATATGATCAATTTTATCCCACCATGCATTAACCAACAAATTTTTTTTAGGGCATTGTTCATATTTAAAATCTCTCTTGGTATTTATGGTGATGTGGAACTCGTAGGCCCACCCTACCATGCTCGCAGAGATAATGACCTAACCACTGTCACATAAAACACACACACACAAGAGGCTACACACATGCCAACCAATGCATGACTCAAGGTACACATATGATCATGAATGCAAATCCAGTATTCTAGGTCACTACTCAGATCACACTATAGGATACTATGTAGGGACTCTAATGGAGTGTCATCACTTGTCTCATACTAGCCCAAGCAGTATGTGGTATGGTAACTCAACTCCCTTAGGATACCTCATACTGTGCCCTCATACTACCTCGCGCTAGAGACTAGATACCATATTGATGCAAAGGGTCTAGAGTTCTAGTGCTTTCCTTACTCCAAGTTGTTAATCACTTCTTTAAACCATCCAATGGTTTAAACATCTATGTATCCTTCACTAAGATTGGACTCCTAGACACTCCCTTCAACTTGTCTCCTAGGTATAGTTGAGATGATGAAGAAACAATGCAGAAACAATTTCAACTAGTCCAACTAGTCCTCCAATTACCTTGTTTTCTCACTAGATTTCCCTCTAGAACCCTAAACCCTTGCTTAGGATCTTCACAAACACCTCTTAGGCTCTATCCTATGTTCAAAGGACCTTACATGTCCATTCTAGGTGTTTCAAACACTTCTGGCCACTATATTCATCTCTTTCTTGTCACTACTCAAAGATAGGCCTAATTAGGCCTAATTGAATTAGGTCTATTTTCATTGTTTTTAGACAAATGCTGCAAATTATTCCAAACAACCCTATGGAAGACCATGTGATTCTGAAAGCTATCAACTAGAACTTTGAGAATACAAAGGTATAGTTCTCCAAGACACCCACAACCCTAATTATTTCCAGGCCCTAGTTTCTAGCCTATCTTTTAGGCCTCTAGACGAGTCATTGCAAATTTCCTTCAATTTGTGTTCAACCTTCACCTCAAATTTTGAAAATTTTTGATCCTTGAAGGAGATACCCTAGGGCTTCCACACATGCCACACATTTTTCCATACAAGATCATGGTTGTGCTATTTAAATCCAATCTTCGCCTTGTCCTGGCTCACCTACTCCAAGTAGTCATCCTAGGGCATCACTCCAAGCCTAGGAGTTCAGTTGCAAGAACAAAAAGGAAAACAAAAACACTATATACAGACCCTAACCTATCATTCCACAATGTTTCATTCATTTTCAACCATGGATGCTTAGGATAGACTCATTTTTGTTATTGTAACTCTGCAAATGGGAATTGCAGATAGTCACCTAAATCTAAGTGTAAATATACAATGCCTTAACTTGAAAACAAAATAGTATATGAAAAATAAAGATAAAGCAAAACTCTACACTCCCATGGAGTCATATTTCAAAATCTAATCCGTACACAGCCGTACAAGAGTGCAGAAACACTGCAAATGCAAGAAAAACTCATAAAATCATCCATATAGAATGCTCACACGTGTGGTATATAAATAAAATTCCATTAACCTTCCAAAATCTTCAATCCATGCTCAAATACCCGAGCATGGGTGGTTACAACTGTCCATTTCCTCATTGAGCAACTTTTTGCAAAAGTTGCAAAAGTTGCTTGAGCAATTTTTGAGCATTTCTTGCTCTTTGACTAAATTGGTCAACTTGTTTCACTTTGACCCATCCTAGGACCCTAGTTAGGATACATAGGATGCTAGAGCATAACATATCCCCTAGTTGCTCAAAATTAGCAAATTTTACAATTTTAGACCAATGTGACAACATTTTCACCTTGGAACAACTTGTGCTCTTACAAACACAAATGAACAAGTTAGGATCCAACACTTATGGGTCTTATTAAAAACATATCAAAGACCCATATAATAAACCTAAACACACTTCAAGCCAAAATGGGAGGTGCTCTGCACCATACTCCCTTGGGAAAAAGAACTCAAGTCCCTTGAGTTAGGAGGTCTTCAATAGTGACTCCATGCTTCAGTATTTCTTCTTCACTCATCCAAGTGGCTTCAAAATTAGGTACCCCTTTCCACTTCACAAGATTCTCCTTGTAAGTACCTTTCCTGGTCTTCTTTATCACCCTGGAGTCCAATACATTGTCCAACTGCAGAGGTTGAGGGGTAGACAAATCTTTGACCCAATCTTCTTCTCCCAAGTCTGAAAGAGTTTGCTGACCAGTGTATGAGGGTAGACCCTTATAGGGATACAGATCACACACATTGAAAATGGGTGAGATGCCCAAATCAGGAGGCAAATCCACCTCATATACATTCTTATCATATTTGTGCAATATCTTTAATGGTCCTATCTTCTTCATCAGTAGCTTGGTTGGCTTACCTTTAGGAAGTCTCTCCTTCCTAAGGTAAGCAAGCACTAGATCCACCACCTTGAATTTAAAATCCCTCCTTGTCTTATCTTCCTTGGCCTTGTACTTGTCAACTTATTGTTGTAAAGTCTTCTTGACTTGGTCATGTAGCTCTTTCATCTGCTCTGCAAAGGATTCCCCTTGTGTGGTCCTTTTATCCTGTAAAATGAGATCCCTCAACTCCAATATCCCTCCAGTATTAGCCCCATAAACTATCTCAAATGGGCTCTTACCAGTGCTCCTATTAATGGAGTCATTATAGGCATATTCTACATGTCCTATAATTTGATCCCATGACTTTCCATGCTGCTTAGTCAAGCATCTTAATAGGTTGCCTAAAGACCTATTAACTACCTTAGTTTGCCCATCTGACTGAAGATGATAGGCTGAAGAGAAAGAAAAGTTTGTCCCTAATATATTCCAAAGGGTCCTCCAAAAGTGGCCCACAAACTTACTATCCCTATCACTTACTATATTTAGTGGAAATCCATGGATTCTCACTATGTCTCTGAAGAATATACCTACAATATGTGAAGCATCATTGGTTTGTCTGCAAGGAATGAAGTGTGCCATATTGCTAAACCTATCCACCACTACAAACACACTTTCATGTCCTCTTGGTGTCTTAGGAAGTCCCAAAACAAAGTCTATACTCAAGCACCCCCAAGGTCTCTAAGGTATGGATAAGGGCTGGTACAATCTAGTGTTGCTACTTTTTCCTTTGGCTCTCTGACATATCTGACATTGCTCCATAAAATTCCTCACATCTGACTGTAGTTTAGGCCAATAGTAATGCCTATTCACTTTCTCAAGTGTCTTGTCCACTCCAAAGTGGCCTCCCAAGCTTCCTTGGTGTTTCTCCTTGACTATGTTCTCCCTCCTTGAGCATTGAGGTATACACAACAAGTGTCCCTTGAATAATAGTTCTTCCTGCACTATATAATCGGTAAAATCTACTTTAAAACCCTGTTGGAACTTCTCACATGCTTCATAAGCATCCTTGAAATCTTGGTCTTCTTTATAGAGTTCTTTAAGATCACTCATCCCTTTTCTCTACAATTGTATCTCCTGAATAGTTAACACTCTCCTACTCAGAGCATCTACAACTCTTTTTCTAACACCTTTCTTTTGTTTTATGACAAAAGTATATGCTTGCAAATATTCTACCTGTTTTAGGTGCCTTTGGTTCAACTTCTCTTACCCATTAAAGAAGCTAAGGACATGATTATCTTTATAGACCACAATTTCCCTTGGTAGGATATAATGTCTCCGCTTTTTCAGTTCTTGCACCATTACATACAACTTCAAATCTTAGGTGGAGTACTTTTGTTTGGCCTCATTCAACTTTTCTGAGAAGAATGCCATAGGATGTCCCTCTTGACTCAACACTGCCCCAATGGCTAGTTTACTAACATCACACTCCACCACAAATAACTCATTGAATTTAGGGAACCTAAGAGTAGGTAGTTCTACTATCCTTTTCTTCAACATTTTAAAGCCCTTATATGTTGCTTCTGTCCATTTGAATTGACATTTGATTCCTCCTTTAATAGTTTTTAGTATTGGTGCACATACATGGCTAAAGTTTCTCACAAAATTCCTATAATTAGAGGCTAATCCATGAAAAATCCTAACATCTCCTATGGATCTAGTTGTTGGCCATTCTAATATAGACTTGACCTTATCAAGATCCATTTTCATACATCCATTAGCAACAAAAAATCCAAGGTATACTAATTCAGTCTTCAAAAACTCACATTTTTCTTGGTTGATCATCAGCTTCTCTTGGTTTAGCCTCCTAAAAACCATTTCCAAGTGCTTCATGTTCTCCTCCTTAGACCAGGCCTAACTCTAATTTGATGGTACCTTGACTTCAAATCCACCTTGGAGAAATAATAAGAACCCCCCAAATTGTCCAACAAATCCTCAATCTGGGGCATGGGAAATTTGTATATGATTGTAATATTATTAATAGCCCTGGAGTTGGTACACATCCTCCATTTTCCATCTTTCTTAGGTGCAAGGAAATTTGGCACATCACACGGACTTAAACTCTTCCTTATAAGCCCTTTCTCTAGCAAATCTTGAATTTTTTCAGCAATCTCTGCATTTTGACTTGGAGTCATTTTATATGCTACCTTGTTAGGTAGATTAGCTCCTGGTATGAGGTCTATCTGATGACTCACATCCCTCATGGGTGGAAATGCACTAGGCAATCCATTATCCACTATCTCATGATACTTCTCCAACAATGCTTGTACCTCTTGTGGCATATTGACTTTCTCCTTAGTCTCTTCTTTTGGTTTCACTATCACTTCACAACAGACCCCTCTTTCCTTCTTCATAACCTTAAGGAACTCCTTTCCACTCAAAAGCATCACATTAGTCCCCACATGCTTCTCTTCATTAGGTTATTGAAAAGGATCCATTTGAAAATTCTTCCCTTGTTTATTAATCACATAGTTATTCTTTTCACCATCATGTATGGCCTTCACATCATATTTCCATGGATGTCCTAGAAGAAGATGACATGCATCCATAGGCAATATGTCACATAATACCTTATCTTTATATTCCCCAATCTCAAACTCCACCAAATTTTGTTCATCCACCACTATTTGCAGGCCCTTATTTAGCCATGACACCTTGTAGGGAGTAGTGTGCGGTATCCTTCTAAGCTTTACTTTGTCCACCATCTCTATTGACACTATGTTCTCTGTGGAACCAGAGCCCACTATCACCTTGAAAATCTTCCCATGTGACCTACAAGTAGTCTTAAATAGGCTCTTCCTTTGAGGTGGTTCTGCAACACTAGGAACTTTTAATAAAGTCCTTCTCAACATAAGGTTCCCTCCATCCATAACTGGCTCTGCCTTGGAGATTGGTGAGGTGACACTTTTTGTGTCATCTTCTTGCACTAATTGATTCCTTATTTCTCCCATGGATGAGGTGGTATCTTTCTCAAGACATATACCCATGGTATGTCCCACTTGGTTTTAATTATAGCATCTGCTAGTGAAGACAGAGTCAGTCCTTCCTTGTGACTGAAACCTACCTCTTTGAGGTCCTCTTCCTTTGTATCCTCCTCTATGAAATGAACCCCTATACTGGTTACCTCTATTTTTGTCTGTAGAATGAGTTTCTTCTATCCTAATTGGGATTTTTCCTCTTCCAAAGTTACCTCTGCCTCTGAATCCTCTATTGCCTTTGCCTCTTTGTTGTAAATCCTTTCTCCTTCTAGCCTTCTCTCCTGCTCTCAATGCTAATTGAAAGCATTTGTGCATACTGTCAGGGGCCATCATACTGATCTCATCTTGGATTCCTTATCTCAATCCATTGAGATACCTTGCTACCTTTTCTACTTCTTCCTCTTGTCTTCTTTCCCTTAGGCTCAAATTGTTGAATTCCTCAGTGTAGGCACTTATTGTCAACTCTTTTTGCCTTAAGTTCTGCAACTTCTGATACATTTGTATCTCATAATCAGTGGGCAAGAATTGTGCCCTCAATTTGATTTTCATTCTATCCCAAGAGACTATTTTCTTCTTACCAGTGGTTACTCTGTCATCCTGCATCATGTTCCACCATACCAATGCAGATCCCTTGAGTCTAGGCTTGGCATAACTAACTCTCTTCTCCTCTGACACTTCTTTGTAATCAAACTGATTGTCTATGGCCTCTAGCCAATCCAACAACTCTTCACCATTCAAACTACCACTATAGTACAGAATGTGTTCCATACTATCTTTCTTGATGGATTTAAAAGAATCCAAGAACACCTTCTGATCTTTATCCATATCCACTTCTTTTCCTTTCCCAGCTATCTCTCATGTCTGGCTTTCATCCTCTTCATCACTTTCATCTCCCCATTCAGTAACTCTCTTCTTACCCTTTGTCTTTGTCAGATTAGCCTTTGGAAATAGTTCTTGGACCAATTCAACTATGGAATCCTTGATCATTGCCTTGGGTGGCATGCTATCAACCTCATGGCTTTCCTCCCCTTCAGACATACACCAAACTTACTGTAGTTCTGTCTCTGACACCACTCTGATGCAGAGGGTCTAGAGTTTTAGTGCTTTCCTTACTCCAAGTTGTTAATCACTTCTTTAAAACATCCAATAATTTAAACATCTATGTATCCTTCATTAAGATTGGCCTCCTAGGCCCTCCCTTCAACTTTCCTCCTAGGTATAGTTGAGATGATGAACAAACAATGCACAAATAATTTCAACTAGTCCAACTAGTCCTCTAATTACCTTATTTTCTCACTAGATTTCCCTCTAGAACCGTAAACCCTTTCTTAGGATCTTCACAAACACATCTTCAAATAGTTCTATGTGTTTCAAATAGTTCTAGCCACTATATTCATCTCTTTGTTATCACTACTCAAAGATAGGCCTAATTAGGCCTAATTCAATTAGGTCTATTTTCACTATTTTAAGCCAAATTATGCAAATTCTTCCAAACAACCCTATGGAATACCATGTGATTCTGAAATATATCAAATAGCACTTCAATAATCCAAAGGTATAGTTCTCCAAGACACCCACAACCCTAATTTCTTCCAGGCCCTAGTTTCTAGCCTATCTTTTAGGCCTCTGGACCACTCACCGCAAATTGCCTTCAATTTGTCTTCAACCTTCACCTCAAATTTTGAAACCTTTTGATACTTCAAGGAGACACCCTAGGGCTTCCACACATGCCACTAAGTTGTCCATACAAGATCATGGGTCTATTGTTTCAATCCAATCTTTGCTCTGTCTTGGCTCACCTACTCCAAGCAGTCAGCCTAGGGAATCACTCCAAGCCTAGGAGTTCAGTTGCAAGAACAAAAAGGAAAACAAAAACACTATATATAGACTCTAACCTATCATTCCACAAGGTTTCATTCATTTTCAACCGTGGATTCTTAGGTTAGAGTCATTTTTGTTCCTGAAACTCTGCAAATGGGAATTAAAGACACAGTCACCTAACTCTAAGTGTAACTATACAATGCCTTAACTTGAAAAAAAACTAGTATATGAAAAAGAAATTTAAAACAAAACTCTACACTCCCATGGAGTCAGATTGTACAATCTAATCCGTACAAGAGTGTAGAAACACTGCAAATGCAAGAAAAACTCAGAAAATCATCCGTACAGAATGCTCACACGTGTGGTCTGTAACTAAGAATCCATTAACCTTCCAAAATATTCAATCCATGCTCAAATACCCGAGCATGGGTGGTTACAACTGTCCATTTCCTCATTAAGAAACTTTTTGCAAAAGTTGCTTGAGCAACTTTTGAAAGTTGCTAGCAACTTTTGAGCACTTCTTTCTCTTTGACTAAATTGGTCAACTTGATGCACTTTGACCCATCGTAGGACCCTAGTTAGGACACATAGGACCCTAGAGGAGACCATATCCCCTAGTTTCTCAAAATTAGCAACTTTTACAATTTAATACCAATGTGACAACATTTTTACCTTGGAGCAACTTGTGCTCTTACGAACACAAATGAACAAGTTAGGATCCAACACTTATGGATCTTATTACAAACATATCAAAGACCCCTAAAACAACCGTAAACACACTTCAAGCCAAAATGGGAGGTTCTCTGCACCACATATAGACACTTCATCCTCACACTTGGATCTTACTAGCCCAAGCGGTATATGGTATGGTAACTCAACTCCCTCGGGAGGCCTCATACCATACACATTTTTTTTAATCTTGCATTAAGTTTTATTACCCGTGTGTTTATTTTATTATCACTTTATTAAACCTCTTCACATTACCTTGTCGGCCACTTCCATACTGGGATAACTATGAGAATCCACTCCACACATCTACCCATACATCCCCTTCCTCGTCATACAAGTTCCACAAGGTAATGCAATTTTCTAACCCAACCCTGAATGATCAAATACTCAACTGGCCTATATCGATGAGTTTTGATCTCGCAGGATCCCACCATAGGAACACTCATGTGCAAATGAATGGGCACAACCAACTCCACGTAAACAATGAAACAACAATATGCAAGGAGCTAGATCCGGGAAAAGAAACAAGATGATAAAAGTCAAAACACTTGGGGAACACAACCGACTAGAAACCAAAAGGATAAACAGTAACACATGGATCAATCAGCTAAATTTTCAAGAGCACGAATTCCCATGGAATCCATAAGGCATATTTTTAGCATATGAGGATGACACACAATTCCCAAAAGAAACTAATCACTCAAAATAGTGGCAAATCTGGCAAAAAGGCAAAATCCACAATTAAGCTTGACAAAGCACTTTCATATCGTGATATAAAAATACTTGGAATTGATGACATTATTTTGCCATTAGTATACTCAAAGGAAAAACACAGTCAAAAAGCATTACTGGCAAACAACAGGCATCACCGACGAACCATAAGTAGTACCGGTGAAATGCAAGCATACTCGACAGCACAAAGAATTTTGGAGAAAAATGCTAAGTATAAATGTGACAAGCTTCACCGGTGAACACAAGCATTACCGGTGAACACAAGCATTACCGCCAACACAGTTTCCAAAATCAACCCGATAGGAATAGACAAGCATACCCAATGACATGTTCAAGAAGGAACACCGACGATCAAGAAAATTGACCATCGGAACCGACAGATAGATCAAGAACCCACAATTTGTGGATATGAGTTTTACATGTACTCAATTAAAGCAATGTAAATCTACTTATAGAGTTTTATTTTTGTTTTAAATCATATTAGATGGTCATGCATGCTTTATGTAAATGCTTTAAAGCATCCTAATGGATCAAAAGCATATCTAACTATAGATCAAGATCAAGTTGTATATCTTGAATCTAGAGTTAACGTGTAAATGCATGAATCAAGAATTGAGCCTAGATTAGTATAAATAGATGTTCGTACTCATTTGTAAGTACATGAATTCCTAATAATTGATAGCCACGAAGAGAATCTAAGGAGCAGAAGGCAGAATTCATGCAAAGAGCAGAAACATAATACATCAGTTAACAAGAACACACAGAGGCTACCGACGAGCAGATAAAGGTAATACTCAATCATGGAAGGATGATTAACAGTATTTTTGGAGCTTCATAGGA
>MU225272.1:3504071-3514476 GCA_018584345.1 Thuja plicata | reverse complement strand
TTTAAGGGAATATTAATAAATGAAATAAACTTATTTAATTCATTTAGAAATATAAGAATTAATTATTAAAACAATTAAATTGCTTTTTAATAATTAGGGGACTATAGCCATTTTAATTAAATTAATAGGCTAGGGGAATGGGTTGGATTGCAAGTGATACTTGTTTTTAGAGATTTATTTAATTCCTTCATAATTAAATACTATAGCCATGTTTGATTTTGATTTGATCCAATTGGTCGATATTGATTTGAATTGTATGGCTACAATAGATAATATAAATCAGTGATAAAAATCACCTAGGACATTAAATTGATTCAAAGAATTATGCCAAACAGTAACAGGGTTGTTTGGACATAACTCGAGGGTATGATCACACTTAGGGAAAATAGGGTCTACAGTTGTGACAGACCGAATTCAGGTGGTTACAGTGGGAACTCTTATCGCACAAGTAGTCCAACCTTCCATCCCACCCTCCAATATACACATGACACCTCCATCTACCTCGGGAGCCCCGCCTACCGATCCAACATCAGGAGCACAAACAATACCCCCTATTGCTACGCAATCACCTGCACCTCCTCAATCCATAGCCGATCCAATTTCAAAAGTGTTCTCAACATTTGTAGCACAATTCCCACCACCACCAGTCAGCACCCAGCAAACCACCATTCCACCCATCCCTACTCAGCCCATTCAAAATACAACAACCATTTCGCAACATCAAATTACTCAAATCTCCATGCCTATTCTGCATTTTTCTTCCACCACATACCCACAACAAAAAACACACTTCACCATAGGCATGCCACCTACCAACACTTATAACCAACCCTTATTTATGCAAGGTTCCACCTTCCCTTCTCCACTAGCAATGCAACCACAATGTATGCCAGTAGTTCTTCCTCAAACACAATTCAACCCAAATCCTCCCATGCCACAAACATCTACCAATACCTTCACCATAACAAAAATTCTTATCCCCCCTATCCAACAGCAGCAACCAATCCAACAAAAAATCTAGCAACCAGCCCAACAACAACAACAACAACAACAAAAAAATGCCCACCCATTCACATCTTAAGCACCACAACAACACACCAACCCCTTCACAGTAGCACAACCAATCATCCAAAATACCCAGTAGCCACAACCACAAATAAAGGGGGAAAATCCCTTCATAGCACAACCACTACAACAACTTGCTTATCCTTTCACTAACACACACACTGTCCTCCAACCAATGTAGAAGCAACAAACTCATTCTACAAACTACCTAGAAATGCCATCTTCCATTGCATCATAAACCATTCTACCACCACAACAATTCAGTGTTCCCAGTAACACCAATTACCTCTCTACTACCACTGGGGGAATTCCACTATAGACCACCTATCCTCCACCCTATGCAGGTGCACACTAGGCTCAACCCACTTATCCAATGCCTTAGAAAATACAAGCATACTTCCAGCAGTTGCAACAACCCTATCAAGCACCGCCACCTCCTCCACTGCAATATTCCCCTCACCCGCAACTTACACCACAACAACCCATATCTGCTAACCAACAACCATCATATCAAACACCATAATATCCCCCACAGAATCCCCCATATTTTCCATTTGATCCATATCAGATTCACGGAACCAATGCAATCAGGGTTAATAATCCTCCCCCACAAATCAATCATGTATGGGAAGAAATGAAGAGCGCTCTCAAAGAGCTAAAAGAAGGGACCAAGGCTAAAACATTCAAGTTTGAAGAGGTGTGTCCTTACCCATTTGATCAATCTATCACTATAATACCCTTCCCCAAGCACTTTGAGATACCCAAATTTGATAAATATAAGGGGAAGGGATATCCTGTGAGACACGTGAAAGAATTATACATGGCATGACAAGAAGTGGCCTATAGCTATAATTTCCTCATGAGACTATTTCCCAAAATCTTAGGAGGGACCGCTCTTGAGCAGTTCTACAAAATCCCCTATGGCACAGTCTCTACTTTTGCTGAACTATCTAAAATGTTTGTGGCCCAATATGCGCACAACATAGAGAATGAACTCTCCCTCCTCGATTTATGTAATTCCAAAAAAAGGGAGGAGAGAGCCTGGCTGATTACCTTCAGTACTGGCAAGGGCATACTACAAGGTTGTCCTATCAACCCCCTGAGCAACATCTTATCAAAATCTTCATTAAAAACCTCCATCCTAAGCTTTCCTATCATATGCGCATGAAGTGTATACAAACTTATCAAGACATCATAATCAAAGGCATGGATCTCGAGTGAGGTCTCATAGAAGATGGTGCCATCAAGAACTACAAAGAATCCCAACCTGACAAACATAATAATAATTGATCACGGTACTAGAACAAGAACAAGAACGCGGTAACTAATGAAGCCACTGACAACAAACATGTTCAGGTCATGGTGGCCGGTCCCAACGCACCTACCCAAACTTATCAGCAAGCACTGCCAGTATACCCTCAACCTCCTCCCATGTATCAACAACCCACTCCTACATATCCCCAACTGACGTACCACCAAAACATACACCCTTGAGGCATGACTATCTATCCCCCTCTAGGGACATCATATCAACCCAACTACCATGGTCCTATGAACTAGACGAACGCTATATCAGTCCCATGTGGACAAAAAAAGCCTCACACTCAAAATGCACCACAATGAACGTTTACCCCCTTGGATGAACCCATAGATGTCATCTTCCACAAAATGGTCCAAGCTAACCAAGTCGTATACTAAAAAATGCAACCATTTGATGACTCAACACCTAAGCCTTCCAGGTATAAAGACAACGATCATTGTGATTACTATCGTGTTAAGGGGCACACCACCATCAAATGCATGAAACTAAAAAACTACATCCAAGATCTCATCGACCGCAAAGAGATCAAAGTGTACTCTCTTGCCCAACCATCACCAAACGCGGGCCTTAAAATCTATCAAAATTCATTTCCTGAACACACCTCAAGTAAAGTCCCAAGCAATCCCACTCAATCCTCTGACCAGGGGAAGGGTAAGAAAGAAGGAAATGCTGATAGAAAAGATTATACAAATACATACATCAACTATGATAATCTCATTGGATGCATATCCCAAGTCCAGTCCTCCATCAATTTCATTCATGTCAAGGGTGTCGATAACCAATGTGTAGTCACCACTCGTCGAGGCAAAATAATAGTTATAGGTGCAAGTACCATTCCTTCTGTTGGTACCCAATACAACCTGTTGGAACACCTAGGGAATACTCCTTCCCAAATTTCCATCCTGGATCTCCTCCACACCTCACCTACCTATCAAGAGATCCTCAATAAAGCCCTACAAGAATCACGTGTTCCCAACGACATCAAACTCATTGAATTCTAAAACCTTGTTGGCCACTTGTCTGCATCTTATGGGGTTTCCTTTAAACCAATAGATGTACCCTCTAAAGAACCCGATCATAACCTTCCACTCTGTATTATTTTCATGGTTAAAGATTTTTCCATCAAGTGAGCCATGATAGATAATGGTTCGGCCCTAAATATGTGTACTCTAAAATTAATCAAATAGTTGGGTTGCACTAAAGCTGATATAACAAATGATGCCATTACAATCAAAGCATATGACAATATAGAATGCACTTTTGAAGGCACCATTTCATTGCCCATCAAAGTGAGCCCTGCTATCCAAGATACGGTATGTCACATTATTGATCTTGACCTTTCCTTCAACATCCTCCTTGGGTGCCCATGAATTAATTCTATGCAAGCCATCCCATCCGCCTACCATCAGTGCATCAAATTCCCATATAATGACACTGAAATCACCATCCGCGTAGATTCCAAGCCCTTCACATACTGCAATACGTTGGAAACCTCCTTCCCCACATTCCAATCACTGTCCCAAGATTGACATTGGCACCTTTGTCGCCAGTTCATCTCAAAGCCATTCAGACCCAGAGACCATCCTTTCCTCCACCCTTTCCCATGGTCAAGATCAACAACAAAGGTTGTGGTGAGTACAGTCTATCTAATTCCTTTGCAGTTGGAGCATTGCTAGTTGATCCACACACTGAAGGCCGCCAACCTAATCGAAGCAAGATAGAACCGAAAACAACCAAGCTGCTACAATTGGGTCCTACCACTTTTGTTTCAAATGGTATTTTGAATATCTAGGAGATGACACAAGACATCAACTAGTGGCTCTATAAGGATCCACCACCCAAAGAAACAAGTCACCTCAATTAATTCAAAGGTAAGTACCCTTCAACTCACAAACTAGTGACAAAAAAATGGAACTACCAAGGATGTGGCCTTGGTTATGAAGAGAAAGGAATGAAGGATCCTATTGTACCTACCTGATGAGAAAAGAACTAAGGCCTTGGCATGGATTCTAACACAAATGGGGACACCAACAAGAACATCTATGCCTCTTAGCCTCCCCTAGGAGAAATCACTGACATCGAAGATGTCCCTAAAGAGAAAGTTGTGAGAGCCTATGATGATGTTTTTGACGATGAAACCTTCCTGGGAAATTCTTTCCTATGCCAAATTTCCATTCTCTTCATTGACCTTCCCCTCTACCATCCCAAACTCATAGACTGGGACCAACCAAGTGTCGTACACATTGACAAGTTCCAAAGCGAGGATGCACTCCTAAGATTTATGGGAGTAGTTGAACAGAGCAATGACTGGGAGAAAGATTCAACACATGTCTACAAACTGGATCCAAAGGCATACTTTGGGGAAGAGGATAACTTCAGCTACAAAAATGAAATAAAAAACAAAAATAAAAAAGAGAAAAATTGATCCCCTAGCGAAATCCCCTCTGGGACGCTATCTGATCAAAAATAGGAAAAACAAAGGGCGTATTCGCTGGTGAAAACCTCTTTGAGGCACCAGAAGATGAAGATTCTCTTCTTCCTCTAATCCATGATTACAGGCCTAAACAGTCATCGATTATCATTGAAGAAACAAAGCCTATCAACCTAGGCACAAAAGAGAATCCCGCTATCACATACATATCAACATCTCTAACTGAAGCAAAAGAATGAGATCTCGTCACTCTCTTGAAGGAATCCATAAATAATTTTTCATGGTCTTATTCCCGCATGCCGGGATAAGACCCCAACTTGGTGGTTCACCATCTAGTAGTGGACCCAAACATCAAACCTGTCAAAAAAAAGCTCAGAAAGATGCACCCCAAAGTGGCACTACTTGTCAAAGTAGAGCTAGAGAAGTTACTCCAAGCCAAAATCATCCATGCCATTGACTACTCTGAATGGATTTCCAATATGGTGCCAGTGTCTAAACTTGACAAATCAATTAGGATATGTACAGACTTCTGAGATCTCAACAAGGCATGTCCCAAGGATAATTTCTCATTGCCAAACATAGACATGATAGTAGATCTCACAGTGGGACATGAGATGTTGTCACTCATGGAAAAATTTTCCGGTTATAATCATATCCATATTGCAGAAGAAGATCAACACAGGACAACATTCACAACCCCCAGGGCACCTTCTGCTATAATATGATGCCATTTGGCTTGAAGAACACTGGGAAAACCTATCAGAGGGCCATGATAGTCATTTTTCATGACATGATTCACAAGATCCTTGAAGACTATGTAGATGATATCTTGGAAAAATTAGTTAAAAGGGAAGGTTACCTAGATGTTTTGGAATGTGTCTTTGAAAAGATTGGACACTACTGCCTAATGCTCAACCCTAAAAAGTGTGTTTTCAGGGTCACATTAGGAAAGCTCCTTGGATTTATTGTATCCAGAAGAGGCATTGAAGTAGATCCAAAAAAGGTACAATCTATCATAGAAATGCCCCCACCAAAAACACTCCGACAACTACGCAACCTCCAAGGAAAGTTACAATCTGTGCATCATTTTATCTCTTAGTTAGAAGCAAGTCCCAACCATTTAATCATCTCCTATGAAAGGATAACAATTTCAAATGGGATCCTCGGTGTCAGAAGAGTTTTGAAAAGATCAAAGAATACTTGGCTAACCCACCCATCTTGGTACCACCTGTACTCAGCCAACCACTCATCCTATATATTTGTACTACTAAAATAGCACTGGGGGCACTCCTTGCTTAGTTGGATGATGAAGGTAAAGAAAGAGCTATTTATTGCATCAGTTAAAATTTGGTAGGTTATGAGCTCAATTATTCCCCTATGGAAAAATCATGTCTGGCAGTGGTTTTTGCCACTCAAAAAATTTTGCACTATATGCTTAGTCATAAAACCAAGCTCATTTTAGAAGTGGACCCTCTGAAGTACCTACTCTCCAAGACTACTCTCATTGGTCGAATGGAAAAATGGGTTATGCTGTTAAGCGAGTTTGATATTCAATATGTATACAGAAAATCCATTAAATGGTAGGTCATCACAAATAAGCTAGCATAAGCGCCATTGGTGGACACATATCCTTTGATCACAAAATTTCTAGATGAGCATTTGTACATGATAGAAGAGAAACCCACTTTGATGGATCCAACACAGCCCATGGTGCAGAGGAAAGAATACTTTTTGTCACACCACAAGGTGAATATATCCCTATATCATTCAAATTGGGATTTGCCTGCACAAACAACATTGCAAAATATGAGGCATTAGTCGCAGGACTCTACATGGATATAGAGTGGAACATCACAGATATACATGTCTTTGGTGATTCCTAACTCATCATCAAACAAGTCCTAGATGAGTATCAAACCAAAGATGACAAACTGATGCCATATAAGGAGATGGTTGACAAGATGAAAGAGAATTTCCTCCACTTGTAGATAACACAAGTACCACACTTGCAGAACAAGGTTGCCGATGCAATGGCCACAATTGGCTCCCTCTTAGAGATTCCTCATGAGTCTATGCAATACAAATTCTTAGTTGAGAAACTTCATGCTCCCACTTATGAGAACGATGAATCAAATCGCGTATGTGTCTTGGTTGGTCCCCAGTCCCCATGGTACTACGATATCTAGGATTATCTACAAAATGGTATCATATCCCCTCATCCCACCTCAACCCAACACCAAAACTTTATTCATAGAGCTTCCCGCTACACCCTCGTAGCCAACACCCTTTATCATCGAGGCTATCACAATGTTCTCTCTAGATGTTTAGATGAAAACAAGGCCACCCAGGATTTACAAGAGGTACATGCTGGAATCTACGGTGCCCACGTGAGTGGCATGGTCCTAGCCAATAAAATTTTATGAACATGATACTACTGGCCTACAATGGAACATGATTCTTGTGAGTTCGTCAAGAAGTGCTTACCTTGTCAAAATCATGCCAATTTGATCCATGCTCCTGCATAAGACCTACGGCCTATTGCACCCCCTTGGTATTTCTCTTGTTGGGGTTTTGACCTCATTGGTAAGATTACCCCTATCTTCTGAAGGCCACAAATATATAATAACAACAATAGAGTACTTTACAAAGTGGGTTGAAGCAATTTTGCTCACCCTCACTATAGGTGTCCAGATCTCAAAATTCATCCTCTACCACATCGTCTACCATTTTGGCATACCCTCCACTATCTTCACAGATCATGGAACACCATTTGAAAATCAAAATGTCAGTGATCTGTGTACTCACCTCCATATCCATCATTGTTTCTCTAGTCCATATTTTCCTCAAGGTAACGACCAAGTTGAGGAAACTAATAAGACCCTCCTCAAAATCATCAAGAAAGTTATCAATGATACTGGTCGTGATTGGCATCTCCAGATCAACCCTGCCCTCTGGGCATATCACACTTCCTACCATACTCCTACAGGAACTACTCCATATTTCCTAGTCTATGGTGCTGAAGTTGTCTTACCAATTGAGGTCGAACTACCATCCCTATGAGTATCATTGAGAGGCCTGATTGATGATGAAGATTACTGAGTAGAAAGACTCACGCAACTTGATCTACTAAATGAAAAGTGCCAGCAAGCCTATGATCACCTGATTGTTTATCAAAATAGACTCAATTGGAACTATAACAAGAAAGTCCACCCATGCCAGTTCTAGGTAGGGGACTTTGTGCTAAAGGAAAATTAGAAAGTGGGTACTAATCAGGAAAAGAAAGGTAAGTTTGAGGTTACCTGGCAAGGCCCATACATTATCATGACATGATTTAATTCTAGGGCATATCAATTCTCCACCGCTGAGGGAGAACCCTTGATAATCCTATAAAAATGATTCATCTAAGGTGTTTCTATGCCTAACAACTGGTTATTCATTCCAGTTATGTGAAAAAATCCATAAAAGTATAAAAAATCCTGAAAAAATGGTTTTCCCAGCAAAAACCTAGCAAATAGGCCCTTGGAAAACATCAAAAACATAAAAAAAAATCAAAAATAAAAAAGAAGAGTAAAGAGAAAAATTTTGTCCAATGGTGAAAACTTGACAATCAGGTGCCTTGGACAAGTATGGGTGATGAAAACCTGGCAACAAGAATCATGTATAGTGGACCATTCCATTATCTATCAAAATATCACTCCCCTCCATATCCATCATCACATTCCCATGAACCTCAACATTTCCCGTATTCCCTGGGTGTTCCAAAACTATCACACGCATCAAACATCAAGATCCAATCAAGTCTCGACACCAACCTTTGTACATAATCATTTGTAATTAATCACTCGGTTTTGTCCTTGTATATTCATGACATGTCTAGTCCTCGCCATCACGCTAACACTCTGAGCCATCATCACGCTAACCTTCCTTGCCTGGACCTTTATAGTCTGCCTATCTGGTTCATCAGTTGAATGTGACACACATCAAAAACATGAGTCCCATTACATTTGTTACATCTACTGCATACCTGCATTTTCATATCATCCCTACATTTTCATTAGGATTATTACATTTACATAAATTGCATCATAAAAAACATTCATAAGCATATTAAATGCATCCATTAAATCTCATCACAAATACTACAAATTTAAAAAAAACATACATCTAGCTACATGCATCTAAACATCTCATCTTGTATATACATAATCATAAAACATCACATTCTACAAGCATCAATGTCAGTACTCATATAAAAATATGCATCATAAAGTCATATAGATCAGTGCATAAGAATCACATAGAGTCATAGAATCATCAATTGGTCATCATATATATAAAATCATAAGTATAATGTCTGTCATCAATAAATACATCCTGATGCACCTAGGTGCTGATATACATGTAAATCTCATCTCAAAATACAAAAATGTGTGTCACAAAAATCCTCTGATCAGATCATGTTGGCGGCTGTGATGATCCCTCTCCTGGTGGTACATGTGGTGGCATCCCAACTAATCCCTGAGACATAGATGCCTGACCTGTGCTCTATGACTGAGACCTCTCTGAAAATACTTGTCTCTGGCCCTCAGGTACTAAGTCATGGTACAATGCCTAATAGTGGGCTACCTCCCTGCCTGCCCTAGATGGGTCTCTATGAGCTGCAAAGTCCTCTACCACCACCTGGCTCACCCCACCTGCACTGGCTTCCTGTCGAGTGATGTCTCACTCTGTCCTATATGAATCAGCCCGCTTCTATGCTGAATCCCTCTCAGAGGTCAATGCTATAATCTACTCTGTCGCCTGATCCATCTGCTCTGTGAGGGTACCCAACTGATCATTCAGTGTCCCTATCTCTGTCCGTAGCATAGCAGCATCTTGGGTCAAGTCCACCATTGAGAACTTGCCCAAGTCTACTCTTCCCTACATGGTGTCAAGTGCACCCTCGACCCTCTCTGCCTGTGCTATCTCTGTAGCTAGAAAGCCCTGTATCTGGGTCATCTCTGTCTGCAAGCTAGTCTCTAACACCTGTGCCATCCCTAGCAGTCCTCATAGCCATGCACACTTATTCTATAGACTGTCTCACTCTGCGATGACAGTATCATGTGTCTCCTATGACATGTATCCTACTAGTGGCCCATGTGGCCCTTGTGGTGCATGTACCTATGGCACCTAAAGTTCCTGATCATGTTCATCTCCTGGTGGCCCCTGTGGCCCTTCATCTTGTCTACCCTCCTCTTGTACCTTTGTTTGTGGCCAGAGTCATCTCTGTTGTGATCTCCTCCTTTGTCTTGCTGATGAGGTCTCCGGGGCATCACCTACTACTATCCCATCATCAACCTCCATATCCCATGTAGGCTTCTCATGAGCAGTCACCTGTACTGGGTCTGTGAGACGTAAAGGTGTGTGTGCGGCCCACTAGGCCGCATACTCTACAGTCATACCTGCATCTACTTTGTCTGGACTCACCACATAAGCTACCCATACCATCATCCTCCATGCCACCCTCACTATCAGAGAATCAGTGTACCTACCCCAAATGCCAACCTCCTTGGTGACGCGAGGATGTAAACCATCCTCTGCCACCACCC
>MU225272.1:3482354-3503737 GCA_018584345.1 Thuja plicata | reverse complement strand
CACACTAGTAGCAATGTCACCCCAGTGCCCATATTGCATACCCCATGGTATGCAACCATTTGCAAGTCATGATACAGCTATCCCAAGATAAAATATCCCTAGCAATAGGTAATCCCCTCCTCAAGCATCCCTACTAGAACCCTTGACCATCCCATCCCCAACCCATGACCGACCAGGTCTGCCAGTATCCTCCCACTGATCAATCCCACCAAAAACAGTGCTATCCTCCTCAGCCTCCTGTCAACCTCCGACTGCTAGGGCATCCATGTCTTATATCTGGGTATCCTCCTCAGGGGCCTCCTAAATGCTATCTCCATATAGTGCTCGCTATCCTCTAGTCTGTAGTGTGGGAATGCTCCTCGGATCAGTATCCACAAGATCCTCCACATGTCCTCCATCGTAATCGTCACCTCTCCAGAAGGCAAGTGGAATGTAGTGGTGTCATTATGCCACTGATCAATCAGCGTAGTCATCATCCCATTATGCGCCCATAGCCTAGGCCATCGAAGCACATAGTCTAGTCCCATAGCTGCTAGCAGCCTCCAATGCGCATCTGTCAACTGAACCTCCAACTCCATCGTCGATGGCCAGTGCTCCCACAATCCTAGTGGCGGGAACTGCTCCTGCAAAAATCAAACCCCACCATGTCAATAACATCTTTCTTCTACTTCTAGCCTAACCCCTCCCATAATGGGGCATTAAGGCCATAGGTCTATTTTTGACCCATCTCTGGCCCCCGCCGGGTCCTTCCTTTTCCCTCCTCCTAGGTGTCTTCCCTTTTTGGTACAGACGCTAGTTCTGTCTGAGATGATGGTTCTTCAATCAACGTCTTCTCTTGTTTTCCACCTAGACCCCCGTCTTCGAAGATGCAGATCTGGGTTCGGCGTCTTTGAAGATGATAGTTTTGAACTGACGTCCTTGAAGATGAGGGTTTGAGGACTGACGTCTGGGAAGACATCGATTTGGGGATCAACATCTTCGTAGACGTCGGTTCAAGAACTGGCATTTTTTGGTCCGCTGAGCTTCTACCCACATTTATGACCCCTAACCCAACCTGAAAGCATGTAAAAATTAGAAAACAGTAAAAGCAAGGTCTCATTTGAGTTACTCACCAGAACCGGCTACTCTGCGGGTCTCCCATGAGTCCGTACATGCTCTCTCAACTGCCCCTTTAACCTCTCGTCTGTCATGTTTTATGTCCAGAGCTCTTTTCTCATCCAATCACTATTCACAAATGACCTTCTTTTAGCCCTCCGCCCCTCTTATAGCTGCTCGTTTTCCCCCCAAAAAGTTTCTGCTTCCTTTTCTCCCCCCGCCTGTATATTTTTGTATTAATAATTTTGGTGTACAATTTAAATGCGCAAAAAATTCCCAAAAACATTAAAAATTTGCAAAAATCCAAAAAATTTCAAAAAATCGCAAAAAAAAACCAAAGAAAAGGAAATCTCCAAAATATTGCAATAAACCTTTCCTTCCTTCCACATCGCTCAATTTTTTGATTTTCAGTGACATTTTGACTCCTGCGACTGCGATCATGTTTTTCAGCAAATCAATTTTGCGACTGACTATCCTTGCTCCTCATTCTATTCACAACTTTTTCCAGCAAATATCTTTTAATCAAATCCAATACAATCCTTGCCTGTCAGATGCATCCTTCTAGCTTCGGCTTATCAAATCCTTCATCACATCAATCTTGTTCATGAAAATAACTTTGGACTAAATGATTGCTTGGTCATGAGGCCTTCTTTATTGATTTTATCTGTTTGTGTCAGTTTAAACCTACTCACCACTACCTTGATCTACTATATCTTAGTGTGTTGTGCCTAGTGGCTACTGATACATGCATATTTTGCAGTGTGCTTTTTTTGGGGCATCTAGTCCATGCAAAGGAATCCTATCATCTGTGTTTTCTAACACCTGATGCATACCTCCTCTTGTAATATCAAAATTAGCTGTGCTCTCCATATTTTTCACACAAATGGATCCCCCAGGCTTGTTAGTTGCATTTAATTTCATCATTGCATTTGCATTCTTAGTTGCATTCATTATTGCATTTCCTAAGGCTTCTATTTATTCCCTCCTTTCCCTTCCTCCTTCCCGTTGCAACCTTTTTCGAGAAAATCCCACAACGTTGTCTTTGTTGTGTTCTTTTCTCGAGGGGGCACAACCCTATATCGTCATTGCTTCGACACAACTCCTAGAAACCCTCTTCCTCTGGGGAAAATTATTTTATTTTCTTTGATGCATCATCACTTGCAATGCCATGTCAAAGAGGGGCAAATTGTAGACGTCCAAAAATATTAATATTAATTTCCCTTTTGTTCATCTAACTACTTAATTTAATCAATTAAATAGTTTCATTACTAGTATTTATCAATAATCTAAATACTATCCTAATGTATTTTATTTAAATACATTTACCTCATTATAAAATCCCTTTTTAATAAATTTATATTTATTAATCCTCCATATCCCTAATTCTTCTAAGCTATAATTTACTCAAATCTAATTTGGATTATAATCTAAACCCTAGCTAGAAACCTATTAATATAATCTAGAGGCCTACCCTATTCCTACTCTACACCCATCACCTCACTTCCTAAGCATACTTCCCCACCTAATCATCCTCTGATCCTACTTAAAAGGGTGATTCCTAACCCTTTTAATGTTAATGGAATACTCACACGTGTGAAAATTCTCTCCAAAATGGCCACCCGTTCCTCTTAAATACTCTTACAAATTTGTCCCCCACTTGAATATCTTGAGCCACTCAAACATTTAATGCTATGTTTGACTCTAAAATAGTCATCCCTTCCAATCCTATGTGTCCCTTATGTGCTTCTTATGTGGATGCCACATAGGTGCCAGCTCACTCAAGCCCTCCTCTTCTATCCCAAAAATCTATAAATAGAGGCCTTCTCCTCTTGTATTTGCATCTCTCATTCTTGCATTGTTATTATGCTATTTTAGTTCTAGGATTTCATTGCTAGTTTCATGCTTTTTATGCTTAAATCATTTAGAAATTACATGCTAGGCTAATGGATAATGAATCATATTTTTCTAATCTTTCATGTTGCATATCATTTCCAAAGTTTAGGATATCATCTTTGAGAAGGATTTGAGACTAGTTCTTCATACTAGCTCTTGAATCTCTTGTTTGTTTCCAATCTTGCATTCATGAGTTGCATTGCATTGAGGATCCATTTCATTTGTATTTGAGAGAGCACATTCACAATCAATCTAAAAGAGCAAATCAAACAAGTAGTATAGGGTGCAATAGCTTGTTTTAGCTCAATCTGATGTTATGATGATGTCTTGTTGGTTTCTTTCTTATTTCATGAATTATATGGGCTAACTCGCTAACTTCTCATGTTTGAGCTTGCTCCCAACATATTGAATATTTCCTTATAATACAATAAGAATACCATGTACATTACTCCAAAATGGATTAAAACAATAGGCACTCAAGGCCAAACATGGAAACCAACCAATGAATCCAACTAAGGGATCACACACACAATCAAGCCAGACAAGGGAATATCAACTCTTGCATCATTACAGGGTTGACATAAATGCATTAGATATCATGCTATAATAAAAGACAACATAACCATAGTTCCAAGGAATCCATGCACAAATACTGCAGAAGGGTCACCAAACACTCACAAACCAAAAGAAACTCACCAAACTATGGTTTAAAGTGCTCAATAGAGGTACTCACACAAGGGTATCATCAACCCTTGGAAGTCACAAAGACCTAGGAGGTACTCTTCCTCCCAAAAAATTCACTTGTGTCAGTTATTCCAAAACACTCAAGAATACCAAGCCTAGGCACTTAAGTAACAAGCTACCACTATTCGCAACACTACTCATGTGCACTCACACACCAACAAGATCAACTAAGCGGGCAATGTATACGAAGAAATCCCATCATATGAACTTTGGCTCTGATACCATATGTAATGTCTCACCCAAGAATCCTTTACACATGGCTCGAATAAGAGATAACAATTTTTTTATAATATAGAGTTAACCAACATGTAACATATCGCAAGCGGAAGACTAAACACAACAACCAAAGATTCCCAAGCATATACTACAAACATGATTCAATCACCATCTACATGATTAACATACAAGGTTCATCCAGATTACTATGTGAACATACAAATGATTCTTTTTAAACCCAAAGTACAATTCCTATTATGGTTAATCATATAGGCTCATTTACCAAATTAAAATGCCTAGTCTAACACTGGATAACATTAAATTATCCCAAGTGATTGATACTCAATCTGTTCTAATTTGGGAAGGTGCATCTCTAAAAAATTTATTCAGAAAACCAACTTGCATCTTTCGGTCGAGGACAAAAATTCCCTCTATCCATGGTATGAGTAACTCTAGTAGAAATTTGTACGATTATATGTATGGTGTCATATGAGAATCCATATGAAGCCATACAAGAAACTATAAAATCCCATACAAGTAGCAGGATCTCATACGAGACCCTACAAGTTACCATACAAGAAACTATTGTAACTCTTGTGAGAGCATATAGCTACTTGTACAAGAATTTGCATTTCCAGTCTTAGAAAGAAGAAGAGGAAAATAAAGCTAAGATAAAAGGCTAATCCCCATGTCGGGGAGTACTGAAAACATGAAAATCAAGGAGGTAGGCACTTGATTTCACCAAAAGAATAAATACAACATAACTAAAATAATTCTAGATCACCTAACATCATATTACTGTAATCAAATTCATAACAATAAGAGTACACATCAAGTACATATACATGAGCATAAAGTAACTATAGATGCAATCTTATATCTTTCCCTAAATAGGATAGTGAGTTCTTTTTTCATCCTAGGGAATCTTTTATCTTTCCCTAAATAAGATTATCTTAGTGATTTACAAGTCCTTTATGTCTTTCCCTAAGATAGTGTTCCTTAGTTAGTAATTCCTTTTAAAGAGTAGTAAGCTCCTCGTCCTTTTGGCTGAAATATTGTATTCAATTTATTTATATTATGAGGGTGATTCTCATTGTGTTTTTTCCCACATTGGGTTTTCCACATAAAATATATTGTTATAAGCATCATCAACAGTTCATAAAGATAATAGTTGACATTAATGACAATACCATAACTAACCATTGCTCAACCATACCTGTCATATCAACCACATTCTTATCTCCAATTATTTTCTTAGAAGAGTGATTTAACTTAACATACCTTGGTAAGGTAGGCTCATATATATGTTCCTCAGCTTCATTCTGAACAGGTGTGTCATCTTTTGTGTGTTCCTCTTGTATTTTATCATTCTATTCAACAGGTTCATCTTCCATCACTAGTTGCATATATGTTATCCCATTGTAATCTTCAATTTTTCTCTTTCTTACTTCATCATTTTCATCAGAAAACTCATCCATTTATACATTAGCACTCTCAATGATCTTATTTGTCTTTTTTTTAAGCATGTTTATGCTTTACTCTTAGATGAATAACCCAAAAATATTCCTTCATCACTTTTTGCTTCAAATTTTCCTATATTTTCACCCTTCTTAGTAAAGTATCTACTACCAAAGATTTTGAAATAGTTAACATTAGGAGTGTGTCCATACCAGAATTCATAAGGTGTCTTTCCTATTTTTTTCTTGATCAAAACTCTGTTTAGAGTGTATACAAAAGTGCTAACAGATTCTCTCCAAAACATTTGTGCAACACCCTTTTGCATCATTAAAGTCCTAGCACATTCAACCACTCACCCATTTCCTCTTTCAACTATTCCATTCTATTTTGGAGTCCTGGGAGAAAACATTTGTCTCTTAATCCCTTCAACTTCACAATAGTAAAAAAATTCATGTGATGTGAATTCTCCACCTCTCTCTGACCTTAAGCATTTTAAGCTCCTACCCATTTCCTTTTCCACTCTTGCTTTGTAAATCTTGAACATGTGAAAAGCTTCAGATTTCTCCTTAAGTGACATAGTCCACATCATCCTTGAATAGTAATCAACAAACAACATAAAATACTTATCTCCATTACAACTTTGAGTTCTCATAGGACCACATAAATTATTATGCACCAAATCAAGTATATTCTCAGATGTGTATCCTTTACTACTGAATGTAGAACTAGTAAGCTTCCCAAATTGACAATCCTTACAAACAACATTATCAAGTTTCAAAAGATAGGTAAGAGCTCTAAGAACCTTCTTTTTATTGACTTTAATCAGGTTGTCAAAATTAATATGAAAAAACCTCTTATGCCACAACCAATTGTCTTCTACTTTTCCAATCAAGCATTTCTTAAGAGATAAATTTAAGTAGAATAAGTTACCTCTTATCAATCCTCCATTAGAAATCAAATTTCCTTGTTTGTTCTTTATCTTGCATATTCCTTCACTTAATTCCAAATCAAATCCTTTTTATTTAGTTGAGAAACACTCAACAGGTTGTATTTCAGTCCTGATGCCCAGTAGACATCATCACAATTTGTATTGTCATTCAGTGCTATAGTGCCTTTACCTTTTACCAAACAGGGGAAGTCATTACCAAACTTAACTAATCCTCCATCAAATTCTTCAAGCTTAATGAATTACTCTTGTCACCAGTCATCTGATGTGTGCAGCCACTACCAATAATCCACTTCTCACTCTTGTTCATAGTTGATATCAATGTAGTCTCACTACCTTCTATCTTGTCTTCCTTCACACCAACAAAGACAATCTCCTCAGCATCATCATTATCTGACTCATCATTTGTAACACCTTCCTCGGCTAGATAACATGTTTTCTTTCCTTTATCCTTCTATCTTGTTATTTTATTTCTTATTGTTCTCAGGGCACCTAGATGCAATGTGTCCAATCTTACTACATCCAAAGCACTTCAAAGGTAATTTTCCTTTATATTTTCCCTTACCCCTAGGTAACCTTCTGGAGAACAACTTCCTTCCAACTCTTCTTTTTATTTTTCCCCAAATATGATATCATCAATATTTCTTCCATAGGATACTAAAGTAGTTTGAATAGTAGGCTCAAGATTCCTTCTAGAGTTTAGATGGGCATTAAATGCTAGATTAGTTCTAGGGATGCTATTATCATAATTTATCAATTCAAAGGCAGCCAACTTTCCAACCAAAGAATCAACAGTAACAGGCAAAGTCCCTAAAGATATTACTTCTTGTATAGCAGAAAGTCTAAATGCATAATGTGGTAATAAAGTTCTTAGGATTTTTCTTACCACACCATCTAAAGTGATGGTTCCACCAGCTCCTCTGATTGTATTCACTTTTTCCTTGATTCTCTAACTATAATGCTCAAATTTCTCTCCTTCAATCATCCTCATGTCATCAAATTTTCCCTTTAAGTTGTCTACCTTATATTTTTTCACATGTGAATCTCCTCCATAGGTTGTTTTCATCTTCTCCCACATTTCATGAGAAGTGTCAAGGTCTTGCACATTGATAAATTTTGTTGGAATAATAGAAGGGTGTGTACTGAGAGGGGAGGGGTGAATCAGTACCCTTAAAAAATTCTATACTTTAACCTTAGTAATCTTTTCTTGCATTACCGACCATTATTTCTTTTTGACCTTATGCATGTAATATCTTAGCAGAAATGTAAATGCATGTAAATAAACATAGAAACATTCATGAAACTCATTTACACATGACACAAGAATTGATAATGCAGAAAACTCCTGTTAGAAGGTAAAAAATGTGGTGGGGATGAAACCCGCAAAGCTTCACTATCTACAGAATGGAAGGTTTCAATTAAGGCTACAAGTTGTGATAACTTTTGATGATCTTACCATGTTAGAAATAACATGTTGGACTTGTTAAGTCTACTCAGTTAAGAGATTTTAACAACACAATGTATGTGTGCACTCGGTTAAGAGATTTACAATAAGATTGTTAAGTCAACCTTATTAAAGGATTTTTATGTCTGCTACAATTGTTAGAGAGTAACAAGATATAAGACCTGAATAATGAAATCTTAAATTGCTAATTATAGATCCATTAAATACATACACTTTATCACCTAATTGTGATGGATAATACCTCTGGTACTGCTCGGTAGCCTTGTATGTAGTTCTTGATAAACTGAATTCTTATTTATCTATCCTTGTGCATGAAAACCTCTATCTGATCCTTATATTTCCTCTGCGGCTACAATCATCATGTTCTTGATTTATTACTACATCTATTTATACAAGATTATGACATAATTAGGTTTCACGCTTTTCTTGATAACTCAAATGATCAAAGGTTTACAAATTGACCTTTATCTCCTAGTTTGCATGAATAAAATCAGTTAAACTGATTGAATCCATTATTTACGCTTTACTTGATCCTCAAGAAATGGTTGTCCATCTAAGAATAAAGCTAATTTAAAGACTACAATGCTTTATCTGACGTGTAGCTCAGATCCACTTTTCCCAGGAATAAAATTGTCTCTCGGTAGACTGGTGCTGTGTATACTCTGTAGACTGTGCTCGGTGATAATTCTGTAATCATTCTTCTTGGTTCACTCTTTAGACATTCTATGCTTAGTTTACTCTATGATATGTTGTTCTCACTTTACTCTATGATTTGTTGTGCTCAGTTTAATCTATGATCCGTTGTGCTTGGTTTACAATGTGAATTGTCTTCCTCAGGTTACACTGTAAACTGTCTGTCGGTGTACATTGTGACCAACGGTCCAAAACTATTTCCTTGTATACTAATGACAACTTCTGATCCTTTAAGGATTATCAATCTCCCCTTTTGGCATTAGTATCAAATAACTGATATGTATAGTGCATACAACAAGTGTAATTACCTTTTCAATGACTCCCCCTATGTGCATGCCTTGGTACAATGTATATACATGTTTACCTTGGTACATTTTCCCCCTTTTGAAATTAATGACAAAGATGCAGTACTTACAACTTGTCAAATATGTGTGAATGGGATTTCTATATGGTTGCCATCAGCTTGTCCCATTTCTCCTTGAGGTGTTTGAGGGTCATGTGCTCCAAAGTTATTCTGGCATGCATGTCATAGATACTCTTTGTGACTGACATCTCTAGGGTGGCAATTAGAGTCTTTGTCAAAGCCATGTGTTGTAGCAACAATGTGAGATTTGGTAGTAAAATAGCTTGGTTACTTCATCTCTGATTTTTCATTCTTCTTTTTGAATTTCAAGTCTCAACCATTTTGATTCTAAAATCTTCTCATAATGTAGTTGTAATGCATGTGGCTCAGTTGGCAGACTTTGTGCACTAGCTTTTAGATCCTCATTTATTTTAGCAATCTTTTCACTATGCTCGGTAGTGAATTTCTGTAGTGTGCACAACTTTTGAACTAAGTTAACTACTTTTGATATGATTGGTTTAGTGTAGTTACTAGATCATAAATTTTTACCTTGTTCTCTGCCACTTCTAGGTTGATTTTCTCAGTTACCTTGTAGTGACACTTCTCTTCTACACGTTCTTCAATGACCTTGTCAGCTTCTACATTATTTGATATTATGGCCTCGGTCAGAACTACTAATTGATCAAGGATTAGTGCATTTTGATCAATTTGTGTGTCAGGAACTATTTGCAATAGGATTTCCTTTGTAGTATCCAGTTTTTGTATTTTTTGTGCTCCTTTTTTTTAGCCTATCTTGTATTGCCTTTCTTTTGCATAGTTCTCCATACTTTGTTAGTGACTTGGGATCCAATGTTATTGGATCATAGTCAGGTATGTCAATGATCTCATCAAGTGTTACTGGAGCTTTTATCTTCTTGGGAATAGTACTAAAAGTAGGGGAATGAAGGATTATTGCAAGATCCTTCTCTGACTCTGTTAATTTTGGTGATTTCCTGGGAGGTGTGGTTCCTTTGGTATGCTTCTTGATATGAACCTATTGGTTGATTGTAGACATCTCTACATCAACCTTGTCTTTATCTGTAGCCTTTTTCTCCTTTCCACTATCCTCAGTAGGTGCATCACTCAGTTTCTCTCCACTTGTATCTTTCTGTTCCCCGTGTTCATCACCTTTGTCATTTGGTATGTTTGCATCAGGCTTCGGTGGTGTCTATTATGATTCAGTAATCACATTGATTCCTTGAATCAAATAGGATAGTTTACCTGGTATAATTGCTTGTGCAACATTTATAGTGTCCTTTTCATTTGTTTGCTCGGTGGCAATGTTTACATCTTCATCAACCTTGACATTATCATCAGAATCACCTTGTTTTATATCTTTTATAGTGATATATGATGTTTCACCTAATGATTGCAGTATCTAAGGTATATCATCCATGGCCTTACTTGCCTATGTTGTCAAGTTAATAGGATTGACATCCTTGGTCGCATTGATGAAAATGTGATCGGGGCTTGGTGTGGCCTCCTTATCCTCATTGTGAGCTTTCTCAGTTAGAGCTAGTACCTTCTCAGGTGGATTGAATATTTGTGTCCAAATCTTATTTCTTTTTGTATCAATCTCTTCTAACCTATCTTGTAGTACTTTGTATGCTCTTTTTTTTGTAGAAATTTTTTTGGAGTGCTCCTGCATGGTTGAGTTGATTTATTCAACTATAGACTCGGGCATGAATTTAACTATGGATCTCTCCCTCATTTGTTTCTCTATGTGTAATGCATATGTCCACCTAGCTGATATTATATCATTTAGCTCTTATGGAATACGTTGGTTAAATTATAGAGGTACATACTTGTATGCAACCATCATATCGATTATGGCCTCTTCTATCTTATTCTGATCCTCGGTAGACATATGTACCCATTGTCGAAGCTTATGATGTTGTAGACTTCTGGTGTTGATGATCGACTAGATGCAACTTCATCAATTGTCTTAGGTATCTTAGCCTTTTCTACTTGGAGTATTTGTTCTCTTTCTACTTCTACAGTGTCATCCTTATCCTCTCTTCCTCTTAGATATCTCCTTATCTATTTTGGAATTGATTTCCCAATTGAGGATGTATTCTTTCTTTTCTGATAAGTTCACACAGTTCCTTTCTTCAAGGGTGGTGAGTCTACCTCTTCTTTTTTTTTTGTCTTGCTCCTTGTTCTTGATACAGTTGTTACTTTAGTAACCTTTGTTTTCTTGACAGGTGGTGCATCTGATTCAGTAGACTCTGAATCACTTATCTCCTTAGTTTCATTTATGGGTGACTGATCCTCGGTGATATCTACTGATTGTTCTAAGTCTTCGTCATTTACTGATAGTTTCTTTTGAAGAGTGTTCATTATTTTTGTCTTCTTCCTGTCTATCTTCTTTAATACTAAATCAGTTTTGATTCTAGACTTAGCTTCCTCATATGTTCCAAATATTTTCAAGGTTTTATCCACTCGCTCATTTAGCAGAGTTTCAATAGCTTTTTTTTCTTGATCAATGTCAATTTCATATTCTAGTGGTGGTAACCATGTTGTTCTCGGTTGTGCAGGTTTGATGAGTGTTGAGTCGGTGTCAACTACAAAGCATATCTCATCCTTGTATTTTTCTACTATTTGAGTAGGAATTCTCATTCTCCTAATGTATTCAATATTATTTCCATTTGCAAAAGTTCTTGAATCTGTCACTCGGTCTCTATAGTCCTTTCTTAAGTGACCAACCTTATGATAGTGTAAGCATTCCTTTCCAGAGTTAGTCCAGCTTCTAGATCTTCTTGTCTATTTCCCGATGTATTTATTAGCTATATTTCCATATCTACCACATGTTGTGCAATTTACCCAAGTTTTGTAATCCCAAACATATGAGTTACCGACTCTTCTCAATTTATAAGCATTTTCTCACTTTAGGTTTCCATACTTGCTTTTTCTTTTTCTTGCATTCATGAGATGTGTGGCCATGCATTTTGCAAGTAGGAAAATATTTTTCCATGTAGGATTCCTTCTTTGGTTTGTTCACCTTAGATCTGCATTCAAGTTCTTTGTGTCCATGCTTGTTACAGTTATAACAATTACCTATGAATGTAGAAGTAGATTTAGGAATACCTTTACCCTTGCTCTTGCAGACATTTTATGTGTGGCCTGGTTTTCCATAGTGATTACATGAACTCTTATTTTCTCTTGGATTTGTGTAGACATCTCTTTGATTAGCTTAGTTTGATGATTCTCCATTCTCGGTATACCCTAAACTGGTATTGTTGTTGAGTCTCCTTTGTCCGTTCAAAAAATCATCCATTCTTTTTGTACTGTCTTCAGCATTCTTGATCATATCATTATTTTGTTGTTGAATCCTTACTTCATGCTTCAGTTTCTCATTATCTTCTCTTAGTTCACCAATAACTTCCAATTTTCCATTAAGTTCTTTGTTCACTGGGTTGGCCTCATGAATCATAAGAACTATTTGATTGGTGATCTCAAGGTGATGTTCAATGTGTCTCTGTATCTCAGATTCCTTCTCCTGCAATTTTTTAGTAATCTTTCTCCTATCATCAATAGCTAAAGTTATTTCTTATTCAACTTGTCTTGCATTATTCATAACATCAATCATTCTTACCATCTATGTCCCTTGACCAATTTGCAGTACCTTCACTTGTTCAGTCATATGTTGATTGATTTAATTTAGACTTGTGATGACTCCTTTAGATGTGTCAGATATATTACCAGATCTAGATCCTAATGAATCAAATAAATCAGGTATCTCTTCTTCATGATAGTCAGTTTCATTATAGTGAGATGCCATGAATTTTCTTTCAGCCAATAGATCTTTCATCTTGTTTCTTGCTTCTTTCAATTGCTCAAAGAAAATTTGTATCTGCAACTTCTAATTCTCAATATTCTTGTCAAGCTTATACCTTTCCATTATATGATCTTTTCTCTCAAGTGATTAAACTTTTCAAAATAAGAGATCTAGCTCTGATACCAATTGTTGGAATAATGGAAGGGTGCGTACTAAGAGGGGAGGGGTGAATCAGTACCCTTAAAAATGTTTATACTTTAACCTTAGTAATATTTTCTTGCATTACCGACCATTGTTTATTTTCTACCTTATGCATGTAATATCTTTGAATAAATGTAAATGCATGTAAACAAACATAGAAACATTCATGAAACTCACTTACACATTACACAATAATTGATAACGCAGAAAAACCCTGTTAGAAGGTAAAAACTGTGGTGGGGATGAAACCCACAAAGCTTCACTATCCGCAGAATGGAAGGTGTTGGTTAAGGATACAAGTTGTGATCACTTTTGATAATATTACCTTGTTAGGAGTAACATGTTAGACTTGTTAGGTCTACTCGGTTAAGAGATTTTAACAACACAATGTATGTGTGCACTCAGTTAAGAGATTTACAATAAGACTTTTAAGTCAACCTTCTCGAAGAATATTGATGTCTTCTACAATTGATAGATAGTAACAATATATAAGACTTGACTGATGATATCTTAAATTGCTGATTATAGATCCATTAAGTACATAAACTTTATCACCTAATTGTGATGGATAATACCTCTGTTACTGCTCGGTAGACTTACATGTAATTCTTGATAAACTAGATTCTTATTTATCTGTCCTTGTGCATGAAAACCTTTGTCTGATCCTTAGATGTCCTCTATGGCTACAATCATCATGTTCTTGATTGATTACTACATCTATTTATAGAAGATTATGACTTAATTAGGTTTCAGGCTTTTCTTGATAACTCTAATGATCAAAGGTTTACATCTTGACCTTGATCTCCTAGTTTGCATGAATACAATCAGTTAAAATGATTAAATCCATTACTTATGCTTTACTTGATCCTCAATAAATGGTTGTCTAGTTAAGCATAAAGCTAATTTAAAGACTAAAGTGCTTTAGCTAACGTGTAGCTCAAATCCACTTTTCTAAAGAATAAAACTATCTCTCGGTAGACTGGTTCTCGATATACTCTGTAGACTATGCTCGATGATGTCTCTATAATCATTTTGCTCTATTTACTCTATAGACATTTTGTGCTTGGTTTACTTTATGATCTGCTATGCTCGGTTTACTCTATGATCTACTGTGCTCGATTTACACTGTGAACATTTTGTGCTCGATTTACTCTATGATCTATTGTGCTCGGTTTACACAGTGAACTATCTTCCTTGGGTTACACTGTAAACTGTATGTTGGTGTACACTGTGACCGACGGTCCAAAATTGTTTCCTTGTATACTAATGAGAACTTTTGATCCTTTAAGGATTATCAAAATTTTGCATATGATAAGGTACTTTCTATTGCTTCCATAGTTGCATTGTGTTCTTTTTTTTTCTTCAATTGATATGCAAACAAGGTTCCATTAGGTAGAACTTATCTTGTAATCACATGATCCTAGTACTGGTCACCCATTCTTTTCAGGTACAACTTCATCCTTCCACACCATACTATGTAAATATCCTTATTGAACTTAGGACCTTCCTTTCTCATCATCTTGTCAGGATCTTTGCCTCAAGCTGTTAAACTTCTTCTCCAAGGACCAAAACTATGATACCAATTGTTAACCTCACTATGATGAGATTACTGAGAGGGGAGGGGTGAATTGGCAATTTACTGATTTCAACATTTAAACATTTTTCACTTATCCAGCAATACAACAACTCAATAATCAAAAGTAAATGTGCAACCACAAAACATCCAACACATAGACACAAGATTTTGGTATCATGGAAACCCAAATTAGGAAAAAACCATGGTGGGGATGACACCCAAAAAATTGTACTCTTCTGAAGTACACCCTCTGAAAGGCTTTACCCTGTTAAAAGCAGTTACATATACATGAAAAAATGTAACCTTGTGAGACGATTTAACTAAATCTCATAAATATATTGTACCTTGTGGGAGGTAGCCTTGTGAGAGGACTTAGAACACTTATTATAGTGTCACAACACATGATTTCAATACAATAAAGATATGTTAAGATCTACCACACTTGAGGATTTCTAGCACTCTATTGTAGCTGTCAGGAAACAACAGGTAAGAATGATATGTGTAATAGAAACCTTCTCTGCTTGGTCATATCCTTTGTAGCTCAAACAAAATTCTTCACATACCTCTCTAACACTTGGCTATACCAAACCCTTTGTCTCTTCTTTCTTCTGCACTGACACATAATCAACAACTTGTTCACCTTCTTCTTTTTCCACTTTATGCTATTCTATCTTTTTCTTAGGTTTCCACTGCCATAGAAAACCTTAAAAAATAATACCTCTTTAATATGATCATACATTTGACTTAATCTCATATATCTCTATGTTAAATTTAAATTTTACTGACCACACCTTTCCATCTTTAGATTTAATCAAGAAATTAAATCATTTCCTTAAGTATTTTCCTTCTTGATCAATCAACTTGCTCAAATCATCTTTGCACACTCACCTGATGATATAACCATTAAAAAATTGTTTCTAGTTGTCCATGCACATTCTCCAAGGAATTATGACCAATAACAACAGTTTAAATCACCGATACCGATCAAACTATTTGCTGCTTAGAAACTTAACACTTTTTCAAATATTTTTGTTAAACCTTTGAAATATCTCACATATTTTCACCAAATGAATCGCAGTTGTAGGAATATCATCTAGTAGTTTCAAGTAACCTCTAGAAAAAAACCGAACATAAAACAATCAAACGTGTAGCCAAAATGATAGAATCATCTTACTCTTGTTAATTGTTGTCTTAATCAATTTCATTGTCTTTGATTAGCTTCTCCAAACTTGACTTACCGGTCATCATAACTAGTTAAGATTTTACATGTGGCATCCAAACATGTTTTTAAATACCTCTGTAGAATTGCACCTTAATAAATTTCCATTAGCATGATGTATTCTATAATCATCATCAACAACTCATAAAGATAATAGAACTAACATCAATGACAATACCATAACTAACCATTGCTCAACCATACCTATCATATCAACCACTTCATTCGCGTCATTATTCAGCATCAATTATATCACCACAAGCTATATAAACTCGGGCATAATGAAGGGCCATCTTGGATGATAGACTTCCTCAAAGAAGAAAGACAGGTATCTGAGGCTGAGGAGAGATGAGAATGAACATTATGGAAGTTGTCTTTCTGGATTTTTTTTAAAAGTAGGGACCTCCTCCTCTAGATATTGAAGATTGGGACCTAGATTGTATAGCAGAAGATATAACAATAAGAAGCCTAGAAGACTTAAGGAGAATTGAAGAGGAAAGAAACAAATCCACTGTCAATAATTAGAGGTCAATTGAAGCTGATAGGGGAAAACATGGTATTGGTTATAGGCGTTAATGTGCTGGTGGTAGATTTACAACAAGATCGTCGTCAAGGATTACCAAGTAAGAAGCATCTCTATGGAGTTTGGGGATCATAGCATTTTGGTTTTTTTCTCGTTAGTAGTTGAAGTTAATTTTTCAGATGATAAAATTGTTATAATTTTTTGGTTTATAGTTGTTTGAATTCATGAGATCTCTCATTATGTGTTAAGAGTGATGTATATTTTTAATATAAGTTTAAGTATATGTTTAAGAATTTAGATTTAGGATCTTTTAGGATTTTTGAACTTTTTTCTCTTCTTAGTATTATCTTATGATCCTCAAACATGGATACATTATCTTTTTATAGATCTATATATCTTTAACTTTTTAGTATTTATATAATTGTTAATGTCTATAGCCTTTTGCTAATTAAAAAAAGATTGGCCATAGCTTTATGGTCAAACTAAAAAGTATTAGAAGGGAGGATTTTAATGAGCTCGTGTCTTTTGCAAAGGAAATATTGCATCATTTTTTGTTAAATTTTCATGTGAGATTGAAGAGAATTTTCTTAGGGATGAACTTCTAGAGCAATAATTATTACCTAATTTTTTTGTTAGCTCAATCAGGTAGAGTTGGGATAGCGTGTGCAAATAATGGTGAAAGGTATAAATGTATTTATGTTAAGTATCTGTTATAAGAGTATTATGTCATTTAGTGTTTTCTAGTTTCATTATGAATGCAAATACAAGAAAGGAAATACATAGCTTTTCAAAGATGAATGCTATATTTATTCATAAGTGCAAAGGAAAATTTCTCACACAAGTTGTGGGAATGACTAAAATTACACATTATAAAAGATAAATATGCATGTACACAAAAATGACATATAGAAAGAAGAGGGGACCCCTCATTGCTTGGAATAATGAATCCTACGGTTGGACACTAGTGTCTTTAGCTCCTCAGCTCTGGAATATATTTTTCTATGCCCAAGTTTTCATATAGAAAGAGAGAGAAAAGTTTGTTAGAGTCCAAGGATCCTCATCAACCGATATGTGACATCATTAAAGACATACTCAACTTTTATAATGTATTAAATCAAAGAGAAAAGAAAAAGAACAAATCAAAATTATTTGTTTTATCTAACTTATTTTTTCACTATGCAGGTTCATGTATCATTGTTCATTTTTGAAGATCTTAAGTTGATATCATAATAAATAACACGCGGGGTGAAATGGGCTCCCACAAGGGTTGATCCCAACATGTTGTCACTAACATATTTAAGTTTTAGAAAATATAATTGTGTAATGCAGTATCATCATGTCATTGTGGTGTAATCAAGAAGGTACATATTACTTAGAATAGTGAATTGATGTCACTTCTATGAGCAACAAATATCTGCTCAACAGGATCACAGTGAAATTTTGATGTTGGACAGAAAATAAAGTAAACATCAAGAAAAAGTGAACAAGAAGGTTCATGGATAGCAAGAGGGTGCTAAAATAGTCATAGAGCATAAGGTAGTATCATAAGGAAAAAATATCATAAGGAACATAAAAAATCCACAGTTAAGATGATCATGAGAAGCCATGAACAACATGAAAGATATAAGATCAAATATATTTCCAAGGAGATCATAATAGTGCTAAGGATACTTCAAAAATAATCATCCAATGCCATGAATAGGGCAGTAAGTAATAGTAAATTTTACATTGTAGCAGTCAAAACTCATGAGGAACCATAATCTGGAAGCATGAGCATCAAAGACAATCCACATGCACCATGATCAATAAGACAAAAGTAATGTTATGTTAGATTCAGGACTAGATGGTAGTAGCATACATGAATGCAACCTATAATAGAGGTGTGTAATGCTTGTATTGGAGAATAGAGTTTTAAAAAAGTAGCATTCATGTCATTCAACCAATAAGGAACTTGAGGTTTTCCATCATAGTTTTGGAGAAATATGAATAATATCAAAGTATTTTTCTCTCCTTTAAATCTCTCCATGGCTATCATTAAAGACATTGAAGCATAGAACAATGAAAATAAATTGTACAAGAATATTAGTGACAAATAATACTAAAAGTGACAGCATACAGATCAATAATTTCTAAATGAAATACACTCAAGACAATGACAAAGAGGGTTTCACATGAACAATTATGCAACCCAATAAAGAGATGTAGATACACATTTGTCTTAAGTATTATCTCGATGTCAAGAATGCTTAACACAATTATCCAAAGGGTGTCATTGCCAAAATGAAAGAAGGACAACAATAAGATCAAGAAAAATTAGAGTCGGTGGTTTGTAAAGAGTTATTAAAACAATACAAAGACAATGTTGTTGTTAGGGTTATGCAGAGCCATGATCATGTTTTAGCCATATCTCAAAATCTACAAACTAGGTTTTCATGAAATTTTCATAGAAATTAGAAAACATCAAAATGAAAAAAACCGATTAAATTTCACAAAAACCTGGTTCATGGTTTTGAAGGAATTGTCACCAGTCCAAAGAAGAATTTTAGATGATCTTCTATAGAAAATCACTATCATGGAAGAAAGGAATAGAATATATTGTAATGAAAAGACAATGAATGCTTTGTGTATGAAAGGCATGAGGTACCTTGGATCCAAATACATTGATAAGACAACCATCAAATATTAGAAATGCTTCCATGGTTAAAGCATAAATGAAATGAAATCAGTTTTGTTATAATGTCATAAAAAATAGTGGTTTATAGTTAAAATAAAGATCCCCCATTATCATTGAGAAGGAATCCATTGTCATGAGAGTGACTATTATAGAAAGGACAATGTTTCAAGGAAAGTGGTATGAGAAGACTAATTATAGTGTCAATACCACGTGAATGAAACCATAGCAGTCATTATGAGGTAGATATATCCAATGTGAGCAGGCAATATGTCCATGTGACACTAAATTAAAGAGATAGTAATAGGACAGTCATGTAAATAGATACCATTCAAATACATGATAGGGGCGATCATATAAAAGGATAGTATTCAAATACATGAAAGAGATTTAAGTTATTAGAAAAGAAGATAAATCAAAGAGCACTATCTAATAGATCAAATAGTGAGAAGTGCTAAAATAGAGTGAAAAATCATTGATGGTTTGAGAACAGAGATATTGTATTGAAAGAAAAATTATTAGATACTTTAACAACAATCAAAAAGGAAACAATCAATTAAGATAGCCTATCATCCAAGATGATAACAACAATGAGTTTTAGATTTATAATAGCAGCTCATAGCATCTAGATAATGAAAAGATAACCCATTTACAATGCAAGAGTATCACAAAACCATGATAGGGCAGTGTTCAATGGAAGATATGGCACATAAATATAAATAACACCTCAAAATATTGCTGGAGAATGCCATAACAATCTTAAATGACAATAGATCACAAGGATTTTTCATGAGAAGAGGTAAGATTTTGAGTATAAAGAACATATATCTTATCACACAAATGCATTACTCAGTGATTCATGCATTGTTCATCAAAGTTTTTAATCCCTTCGCGAGGGGTTCTTTCCCTTTCAATATATTATTGAACATTCTTAGAGATGGAGTTAATTCAAAGAAAGCCCTAAACTAGACTCTCACAAAGAGGAACAACAAACTATTCATGGAAAACAACGGGTTTCATAGTGAATAATATATTTGTGGATAGAGAATGACAGTCTCACAGATAAATCTTGAATTTTAATGAAGGATTGGCACCAAAAAACTTAGGAAAATTGCAAATTTAACATCATAAAGAAGCAGATTTAATAATGAGTAGCATGAATCTTTTACCATGAATTCCAACATGCACATCAGAGAAGAGTATTTTGAATAGAATGTACAAACAATGAAAACCATTGAAGGACATATTCCAATAAAAAAGAACAACATGAATATGAAGAATAACAACTACATTCATGAATAACAGTATTTAAAAAGATGAACAAAGATAAACAATGACATTTATATGTGCAAATATGATAGTGAAATGGTCATATAAAACCCACAAAGGAATAAAGGATGTCGCAGCTAAAACACATAGTTTTAAAGAAAAATCAAATAATAGTGCAACGCAATCGCCAAATGCATAATGATGCGTCTTTTTATCAGCATTGAGTAATGTAAATGGTATAGAGATCTTAAAAAATGCATAGACTTTAGGCAGTTCAAGTAAGAAATAAGCCAAGTCTTTACAAGAAAAATCATTGTGGCTCGAAATACATGTAGGTAAGCATTAGATTTGTATAATGGAAGCTCACAAAATCTTCAAAAACCTTCAAATTTTTCCATCCCAACCCTCATGGTGGCGGTCGTGGGTACCCAACAGAGAAAGTTGTGTTTGCAAATGAAATGAAAATAAGGTGCATGTTTTGTGTTAGGGTTTCAAAAGCCTTCAAAAGTCACCATATGGGAAAGGCTTTTTGCTTCATTTATTATAAATTTTTTATCAAATACCCACGGTAGGGACTTTGACTTATGCTTTTTTGCATCAATTAATTTTAAAATTAATATTTATTAAGTGATGAATTTTGTATTTATTAATAAATATTAATTTAGGTGCAAAATAAGATTATGTAAATAAGTATTTTTATTTTGCATGTAATAAAATCTAATTAATATTTATTGAGTGGTGCATTATAAACCACCTAATAGATATCAATTTAAAATGCAATTTATACAAAATATGTACTTAAGGAGAGATCCAAAAGAGGTTGCATGTCTTGTGGAGGCGATCTAGTGATTGATATTTATTTTATTTTTGCATTAGTCTAAATTGTAAAATGTTAATTAAGTGTTCATAAATAAAACACTTAATTAATGTTATTTTATATGCAAAAATAATAATAAATGCATGTGTTTTGGCTTGTGGGTCAAATTAGTCAAAGATGAGATGTGCATGCATTATGAAAGGGGATATGGAGTTCTTGATGAGTTTATAGTAGTTGCATGTCATCTTGGAGGCTTTATGGATTATATATTAGTTGAGGGTGACTTTGAGTACAATTAGACTCCAGTTATTATTAGTTTCATCCCCTTTTCATGCATATTATCTTCAAATCCTACCCATGAGATATTTTGAGAATTTGAAGGAGGAAAAGGGGTGATGTTGGAGTTATAGTTTAGTTCAAGGGTAGTTCAAGTTTAG
>MU225272.1:3442807-3456885 GCA_018584345.1 Thuja plicata | reverse complement strand
AAAGGTTATCTTGAGCCGACTATGATGTAATAAAATGTAAAATAAAATAATTCTAAGTTTGGTCGGCCTTAATGGCTAGATTTCTTGAACCTTCTCGGGCGGTGGAAATTGCCTATATAAAGAAGGCTCGTAGTGTTGTCTGAGGCAGTTCAGAATAGTTCTGGGTAGTAGATCTGGGTAATAATTCGAGGCTTTGTCCTACAGAATATTGTAAGGGAATGCCCATGTGGCTTTGCATATTGTAATTCTGAAAGTTTGTAATTCCACATTTGTGGAGATAATAAGAAGCCAATTTTCTGTTCTTGCATATTGTTGTTGTTTCTCTATTTATGTTATGTGTTTGTGGTATTAAGGGGAGCACCCTTCATCAGGAAAGCAATAATCCCATGCCACCTAGAGGCCTGAATGATCCTACATCATCCCCACCAAACACGTTCACTAGTTACAGGAACCCAACATGTTCAAAGGAAAAATATAGTGTAGTTGAAGAATTAAAGAAAACAAAGGCGAACATACCCATGTTCAAGATGCTTCAAGGTTTCCCTTCTCAGAGTGAAGCCCTCATGAAATCCTTGGACCATTCAAAGCAAGGTACAACGGCTAGCAATGTAAAGACCACCTCTAATGTCAACACTTCTGAAGCTTTCCCAACAATGTTCAAAGACAAGATAGAGGTACCACCATTCCTGTTTAGTCTACAGATATTTGGGAAGAACTTACACAATTGCCTAATTTATTCTGGGGCTTCGTGCGATGTCATGCCATTGTCTATCTCTCAAAAATTGGGAATGATTTCACAAACAACAAACATAGTGGTGAATCGGCTCAAAAAGATAGAAGTCAAGGTTATTTGTGTACTTAAGGACGTACATATCCATTACTTTCTGACCCAAGGATATAAGAGAACATTGATGTGCATGTAGTAGATATCCATGAGACTTATCTAATTCAAGAATGGACCAAATGCTTGAGAGGATGGTTATCCACAGATTTCACACAACTATGGCTACCATGGAAAGGACTGAACAACCAAATCAAGATTGATGTCGAGCCTAAATTAAGGAGGATGATTACTAAACATAATTCTCTAAATGAAGTTCTATTTACACAGACTGACCTAGGCACCTATCGGATGCATGGCATTTTCATGTTCCAAATTAGAGAAGTTAAAGAACAAGGCCATAGTCTGGTACAGAGCATACTAGAGTTTGATATCCATGAGGACATCTTTTAGAACTTTATCAGATGTATAAAGACAAGCATGCAACACCTAGGGAAAGATGCAGACCCTAACATCCTCCTACTGCTAGGATACTGTCGATTACATCAAGTGAGTCACTCAAAATTCACATGCTCCAATTGCCAAAATGCACTGTCCCGAGTGCTACCTTGAATTCCCCTACCAGTTGAAGGCCTAAGGAAGCTTGAAGCCAAAAAGGAAACCCTCAAAGTGGCAAGTGAAGGTGGCATCATTTCTAGGCTAGATGACCTAGTGGACCTGGATTCCCTGACCAAAAGTCAAGATAGTGGGTCAAATTTAGATACCAAAAGCCCTACCTTGAACTTATTGAGTGACTAGAGCACTTCAGATGATAGAGCATGTCCACCATATAGAGAACTATAGGAAGATAAAGATGGTGAAAGTACTAAATTCCCTGACCTCAAACATATCCAAGAGATGAGAAAAAGAGAGTCAACTTCCTCAGGTAGTGACAGAGGAAAGAAGTAGAAGCTCCAAGTAAAGGGATTCTCAAAGAGGGTCCTTGACAATTTGAAACCCGCAAAATGGTACCAAATATGGAAATTATGCTTTGATGGCTCTAAGTGTAAACAAGGAGCAAGAGTGGGGATCAAAATCATAAATCCAAGAGGTAATTCTTTCTATGTTGCATATAGATTACAATTTCTGTGCACTAACAATGTTGCAGAATATGAAGCATTGGTCCGTGGACTCCTCCTGGCCCACGAGAAAGGAACAAAATCCTTGGTAGTAGAAGGAGATTCATAATTGGTTGTCAAACAAGTCCACAATCACTATTATTGCAATGATAAGAGGATTTCAGCCTACCAAGACAGGGAATGAGACTTGATGAATGACTTTGAAGCATTCAACATCAAGGCCATCCCAAAAAGGAAGAACGTCATCACTGATGCCCTAGTTGAATCTGCCAATTCATTACATCGAATGGAGAAGTCAAAAATAAATAATTTCTCAGTTGAACTCATTGCAGCCCCGACCATCCCAGATAAAATCACTAACTTCCAATTTTTTCAAGATGACCAACACATCCTTGAGTTCATCCTGTGCGCAAGTGTGTTTGAAAAAAAGATCATAGACGAAGAGAAGGAAGAGGAAAAAGAGGAAATTAACCCGGAAGACCCCAGTGATCAAGAAATATTAAACCTAAGGACCAATTCGATACCCAAAGGAATGGTGGAACCAGAGAGGATTTTTTACAGTGATGGGAATGTTATGAAAAGATGTCTAGACATACCACCCAATGGTAAAGAGTACAAATTGTACAACCTGGGCACCAAAGATGAGTCAAGAGAAGTTCACATTGGGAGAGTATGTCCCAAAGAGAAGGATGAGATGGTCCACCTCCTTATAGAATATCAAGATGTCATATCTTGGAGTTACGAAGAACTAAAAATGTATGACACTTTAGTCATTGTGCACAATATCCCACTAAAACTGGATTCTAAACTGTTCCATCAATGTCAATGACCCGTTAATCCTACTATGGATCCCTTGATACAAAAGGAAGTCCAAAGGTTTCTAGATGCTACAATCATATTCCCCATATGAAACTCCACATGGGTTGCCAACTTGGTACCTGTGAGAAAGAAGATCGGCAAGATTTGACTGTGCGTGGACTTCCAAAATCTAAACAAAGCCTCTCAAAAGGATAACTACCCACTCCTTTCTCTTGATGAGGTATTTCAAGTAGTGAATGGTTCCCAAATGATGTCCTTCCTGGATGGTTGTTCAGGGTACAACCAAGTAATGGTGCAAGAGGAAGAAAAATTAAAGATGACATTCACCACCAAGTGGGGGACATTCACCTATCGATGGAAGCCCTTTGATTTAATCAATGTCAGGGCTACTTTATAGAGAGCGATGGACACTGCCTTAAAATGGATATTTGGAAAATGTATCATCATATACATGGATGATCTGACTATTTTTTCAAAACAATGAGCCGATCATATAAGCGATTTGAGGAAGGTCCTCCAAAGATGCAGGAAATACAGGATTTCCCTAAATCCTAAAAAATGTGTATTCAGGGTGATAGAAGGAAAGTTGCTTGGACACACAATCTCAAAAACAAGGATAGTGATTGACCCAACCAGATCTAAGCCATTATCAAGCTAACACCACCTCACAGTCATAAATAATTGAAGTCTTTCTTCAGGAAGATTAACTTTGTAAGGAAGTTCATTAACGATTTTTCTGAGATAGTAAAACCAGTCAGTGACATGCTAAAGAAGGATGCTAAGATTGAGTGGAATCCCCATATAAGGAATTCATTTGAAGAGATCAAGAATGCCACAGCCATAGCCCCTGTCCTTGTCAGTCCAGATTACACTATTCCCTTCAAAGTATACTCTTTCACGTCATAACACTCTTGTGCCAACATCCTCACACAAAAGAAAGATGGGGAGAACAAGAGACCAATAGTCTTCATGAGTTTCCCCCTTAAAAATGCTGAATTTAGATACCCCAACATAGACAAACAATCTTTTGCTTTGGTCAAAGTGGTAAAGAAATTCTAGCACTATATCTTAAGGAGAAAAGTCTTTGGGATAGTCCCAGATGCAACCGTAAAATCTTTGCAGATGCAAAAAGAGCTAGGAGAGCGAAGAGGAAAATGGATGGAAATCATGTAAGAGTTTGACCTAGAAATATAGCCAATGAAACTAGTAAGAGGCCAAGGCCTGACGAAGATGATCTCTGAAGTAGAATAAGTTCTAGTATGCCAAACTTACACTAATCAAGGTGTGATCACTTATATATGGTATCAATATGTAGTCTACTACCTACTACAGAATCACTTCCTAGAGGGGATGAATAGCTTATAGAGAAGGGCTTTGAAAATCAAAAGTAGCTCCTACATGTTGAAAAATGGTCAGCTGTATAAATGTAATTATGAATGTTTGTACCTAAGTTGCGTGGACAGGCTCAAAGCAAAGCAAGTCCTAGAGGATTTTCACAACAAATACGGGACAGGACACGGTTCAACTGAGGCAACTTCTCACCAAATCTTAAGGGCATGGTATTTTTGGCCAACATTGTTCAAAGACACTAGAGAACATGTAAGATCATCCCACACTTTCCTAACAGGTGCAACCTAAGAGAGAAATTTGGCAATGCCTCTATAGCTAGTATATAAGGTACATCCGTTCACCCAATGGGGTTTAGATTTTGTTGGAATGATTAACCCCCTTTTTCTATAGGACATAAGTTCATTCTAATGGCTACCGATTACTACACATGTTGGACGGAGGCCCAGGCACTAAACAATTTCACCATGGAGGTAGTAACCAAGTTCCTAGAGGAGCGCATCATAACCACATTGGGGATGTTGTTCTATCTGGTATGTGACAATGCTCCCCCTTTCTCCTTTTCCTCACTCATGCAATGGGCCTTTGAAAACTAGGCAATGCTCAAATTCTCTTCAAATTATTATCCACAAGGAAATGGCATAGCAGATTCTACAAACAAGAACCTGACGAAAGTGATCAAATATCTCCTCGATGAAAATCCCTGGGATGGGCACACACAACTGAAATATGATTTCTAATAGATTGGGTGAGGTTTAAAAATGCCTTGGGAACATCCTCATACCAATTGGTCTATGGCTTGCAACCGGTCTTCCCTATGAACTTGAAAATCCAAATTCTGAGATTTATGGACTTGTACGTGGGAGGCAAAGATCAAGTGTAAGTTAGACTCATGAACCCCCTAAACCTAGAGGAGAAAATAAATTTGGCTTTGAAGCATGTGTCAAAGCACTAGGCCATCGTCAAGTAGTAGTTTTGTTGATATTGTGGCGACTGATCATGTAGTGGGTGTTGATATTGTGGCCCTACTCATCTAGTTTCCCTAAAATACATGTTATAAGCGGCTGAGATGCATAATGCATTGTAATGTTGGTGTACTATTTTACTGGATAATAAGAAAGGTTGGATGGCTACGTAGGTGGACACAGCCCAAGTTTTTGGGTGAACCACGTTAAATTTGTGTGTTATCTATGTTAAGCTTTATTCTTCTTTTGTTTTTTGCATATAACTATTTATTCTTATATTGTTCCAAATCTGTCATACCCTAACAATTGGTATCAGAGCGAGGTTTGTTGCTGTATATTGATAGGACTTTCAGATTTGAGTGGGAGCAATCGAGGATTCCAAATTCAAGATTGAAAAATTCAATGGTCAGAATTTTCAGTTATGGAAATGCAGATGAAAGATTATCTATATCAAAAGGACCTGTAGAAGCCATTAGAAGGAAAAGCCAAGAAAATGGGAACTATGTTAGTAGAGGACTGAGAGGTATTGGATAGGAAGGTACTGAGATCTATTCAATTATGCCTTTCACCATCTATAACATTCAACATATCAAAGGCAAAAATGATCGTAGAGCTGATGGAGACATTGGCTAAGTTATACGAGAAACCCTCAGCTTCGAATAAGGTATTTCTTATGAAGCATTTGTTTAATATGAAAATGGGTGAGGGAGGATCTATAGAAAATCATTTAAATGAATTTATTATAGTTACCAGTCAATTTTCATCCATAAAAATTTCATTCGATGAAGAGGTTAGGGTTCTCTTAATTTTATGTTCTTTTCCAGAAAGTTGGAATAGCTTGGTTATGGCTGTAAGAAACTCTGTCTCTAGTTCAAATACTTTCAAATTTGATGAACTTGTTGGTGTTATCCTAAGCGAGGAAATGTGATAGAAAAGCACAAGTGAAACTTCAACCTCATCAGGTTTTGCTTTAAACTTGGAGAACATAGGAAGAACAAGTGAAAGAGGAAAAGGCCCTTCGCATGGAAAGTCACGAGGGAAGTCAAAGAAAGCACATTCTAAATATAAAGGAAAGAAATATTTATGGTACTATGGAAATCCTGGTCACCTGAAGAAAGACTGTTGGTCTCGAAAAACAAACAAGGAGACAAAAATGAAGATGACAGTAAGGAAGCTAATGTTGCAAGTAATACTTTACAAGATGCTTTGATCTTATGTTTGGATAATGTTAATGATTCTTGGGTAATTGATTCTGGGGCTTCATTCCATGCTACACCCCATAGAAAATATTTTCAATATTATGTTCAAGGTGATTTTGGACAGGTATATTTGGGTGATGACGAGCCCTTCCCTATTATTGGGAAAGGGAAAATAAAGATCAAGTTACCAAACAGAAATGACTAGGTATTGTAGAAGGTAAGGCATGTCCCTAATTTAAGAAGAAATTTAATTTTTACAGGACAATTGGGTAGTGAAGGCTGCATAGTCATGTTTATAGACAATGTATGGAAGGTCACTAAAGGTTCATTAGTCATAGCTAAAGGTGTGAAGATAGGCACATTATATCTGTGTACTGGTAACACTTATTCTACCTTAGCTGCTACTGATAATGTTAATGTAGTGAAAGCTACTATAGACGTTGCAAGAATAGATTCAAAAATGTGGCACCATAGGCTTGGGCACATGAGTGAGAAATGGATGAAAATCCTTCACTCTAAAAATTTGTTTCCAGGACTGAAAAATATCGATTTAGAGTTCTGTGAAAACTGTGTTTATGGTAAACAAAAAAGAGTCAGATTTCTCAGAGTTGGGAAAGAAATGAAGAGTGAGAAGTTAGAGCTAGTGCATTTAGATGTATGGGGACTAGCTCAGGTATCATCTCTTGGTGTCTCTCAATATTATGTTATTTTTATAGATGATTCAACTAGAAAAGCATGGGTATATTTCCTGAAACAAAAATCTGATGTTTTTGAAACATTTAAGAAATAGAAAGCTTTGGTTGAGAATGAGACATGAAAGAAGTTGAAGTGTCTCAGATCCAATAATGGAGTTGAGTATTGTAGCATAGCCTTTGAATATTACTATTCTATCAATGGAATTCTAAGGCAGAAGACAACTCGAGGAACACCACAAGAAAATGGTTTATCAGAAAGAATGAATAGGAAAATCTTGGAACATGCAAGAAGCATGATAAACAAAGGACCTTCAGCCCCTTTGGATGGTGGTAATCCAGATGAAGCATTGACTGGTAAAACGATAAATTATTCATTTATGAAAACTTTTGGTTGTGAATCTTTTGTCCATGTTGATAAAGAAAATAGAACCAAGCTTGATGCTAAATCTAAAAAATGTACCTCATTGGATATGGAGTAGATGACTATGGTTATCAGTTATGGGATTTGAAAATCTTAAAATAATCAGAAGTAGAGATGTTATATTCAATGAGAAGGTCATGTATAAAGAACAGTTGCAAGAAAATAAGTATGAATAGGTCAAAAAAGATTATGTGGTGTTGGATGAGACTCCTGAAAATGAAATGCCACTGGTACTTGATGCTCAACAACAAAAGGTTATCCCAAAAACTCTTGTAAGTGTTAGACATTCTACAAGGTCAAGCAGACCTCCTGAAAGGTTTTCTCCTTCTTTGTATTCCATTTTATTGACTGATTCTGGTGAACAAGAAGAATATGAAGAAGCAATGCAGGTGGATGCCAAACAACAGTGGAAGTTGGGCATGAAAGAGGAGATAGAATCCTTGTTGAAAAATAAGAGTTGGGACTTAGTCCCTTTACCTGAAGGAAAAGAGCCTTTCCTAACAAATGGGTTTATAGGCTGAAGGAGGAATATGGAGGAAAGAAAAGGTATGAGGCTAGACTTGTGGTAAAAGGTTTTGCACAGAAAAAGGTATATATTTTGATGAAATATTCTCCCCTATTGTAAAAATGACTTCAATTAGAACTATACTAAGTCTTGTCGCTACAGATGACTTGCATCTTGAACAACTAGATGTCAAAAAAAATTTTCTCCATGGAGATTTGGAGGAGGAAATTTACATGCAACAACCAGAGGGATATGAGGTCAAGGATTAGGAGAATTTAGTATGTAGGTTAAGGAAGATTCTGTATGGCCTAAAGAAGGCACCCCACCAATGGTATTTAAAACTTGATAGTTTCATTGTTGAACAAGGTTACCATAGATTTCATTCTGATCACTGTGTATATTTTAAGAGATCAGATAATGGGAGTTACATTATCCTGTTACTCTATGTTGATGGCATGCTTGTTGTTGGGTCCAATATGAAACAAATAAATGAAATTAAACAAAAATTAGCAAGGTCATTTTTTATGAAGGATTTGGGTGCTGCTAAGCAAATCCTTGGTATGAGGATTACACAGGATAGGAAAAATAGAACCTTGAATTTCTCCCAAAGTGAGTATATAAAAGTGTTGAAAAGATTTAATATGTAGGATGCAAAACTAGTCAGTACACCTTTGGCTAGTAATTTCAAATTGACTAAGGAAATGTGCCCAAAGGCATAGGAAGAGGTAGATAAAATGTCTAACATTTTGTATTCATCAGTTCTTGGCAGTCTGATGTATGCAATGGTATGCACATGACCAGATATTTCTCATGCAATGGGAGTTATCAGTAGGTATATGAGAAATCCGGGTATGGAACATTGGAATTTTTTCAAATGGATTCTTCGATATTTGAGAGGTACTAATACTAAGGCATTGTGTTTCACAGGATCCATTTCTACTCTGAGTGGATTTTTTGACTCTGATCTAGTAGGAGATATTGATACAAGGAGGAGTACTACAGGGTATTTTTTCACTATAGTGGGTACTACAGTAAGTTGGATTTCTATATTGTAGAAGGTTAATGCTCTTTCAACCATTGAAGCTGAGTATGTAGCTTCTACAGAAGCTAGCAAGGAGATAATTTGGTTACAATGTTTTCTGGAGGAATTGGGTCAGAAGTAGGTGGATCAACCATTATACAGTGATAGCCAGGGTGTCATTCATCTTGCAAAGAATTCTTATTTTCATTCAAGGACAAAGAACATACAGCTCATGTACCATTTTATAAGGTCTTATTTTCGTTCTACTGCAAAGTTAGAATCTAGAAGGGTCTTGATGATAATGAAATTCCTTGGTCATTCCTCCTTTTTTTGGGACTATTTGTTGTGGTTCCACAACACACACACCATTTTGGTCCTTTGACCATGGGGACCCATTTTTTTCCTTTTGGCTTTTGGGTCTACCCCTCTCCCTGTTCCTTGAACTAGGTTCTTGAGGGGCATGTTGAGGAGAATCAAAGTGTTTTTGGTTTTTTTACCCTTTCGACATTTTGGAGGACCTAGAGTCCTCTAAAATGCCAAAAGGGGTGAAGGGATGAACCTGACCCTTTTGGTGTTTTGGCCTCCAAAATTCCAAAAGGGGGATGAGGCAACCCAAATTTTGGCGTTTGGCCTCAGAAATGCCAAAACTGGGTGACGTCACCTCGCGGGATATTTAAGTGGCTTGAGTCACTTTTTCCCTCACTTGTCTTCTTTTTCTCTTCTATGATTTTTCTTCTACCTCCCCATGCATTCACCATATTTCTCGTATCCTCACTGGACATTGATAGTTTCTCCTTGACCTTAGCTTCTTGTGATCTTGGTTTACCCCTCTCCTCGCATGTGATAGGTAGGGTTTCAACTTATCTTCGTGTCTATTTGTTTTTTCCATTTTTGTGTCTATTTAGGGTATGTTCTCAGCCTAGTTAGTTCATGCTCCCTCCCATGTCCCTAGGGTTTTTTGCCCTTAAACTTGAGGGAGATCTCTCTCCTTTCTTTCTTTCTTTTTCGCATTTTTTAGAAGTTAGACTTTTTTGGCATTGCGACCTAGTCAGACGTTAAAATTCCCTTCATCATGCAATTTTTCACCTAAGTGTGTTTCACACTTTTGGTAGCATTAGCGTTTTGAAACCTCTGAAACATCTAAAACCCCTGAAACACCAAAAGGTCGAACAATTGAAGACAGGGTTCTCCTTCTGGAGGTTTCAGACTTTCGGAGTGTGAAATTTTTTTTGGACTTTCGCACATCAAAAATCTGAGAGGGCTTGTTTCTCCAAACCTCATTCATCGCATTTTTGGCCTTTTTAGACCTTGACCTTGTCTTCGGCGTCCAAAAGCCCAAAATGACCAAAAGAGAAAAATGACATTTCTGGCTACTTAAGAGCCTTCTGCTTCTATTTTTCTTAGTTAGTTTGTTTTCTTTCCTACTTTTTTAAGGTTTCCTTTCAATAAAGATACTGATACTTCTATTTTTTCCTCATAGGAATGCCTAAGAAATGAACAAAATCCCTGATGAAGTACCTATAAAAGGAGAATCACCCCCCTTGAAAGATCGGGAACAAACACATAGAAATAACTAATACATACATCGGGAACATGTATTAGGATTAGTTCCTAGTAAGGTGTTCCCAACCAGCAGGAAGGTCCGAACACTGTACCTCCTTGGTCCTATTGGGCCTAGTTAATGCAAAAGCCCATCTAGTGGAAGTCATGTCTTCCAAGCTAATCATGACCCTAGCTAACCACGACATATCAGATGAAAGGGTGCTTAAAATTATAGAAGGACAAGTGGTTCTGGACATAAGATCAGACAACATAGAAGAGGTCTTCCATCTCCAAAAGGGTGTGGAAAAATTCTATGATTTCAACTTAGAAAAAGGACTAAGATAGTTTAGGAACAAATCTGAGGATGCATATGTGATCACAAATCAGGAATACCACAAGAAGCCTCTCTCGAAGAACAAACTAGACAAGATAGACCTTAGAAGGGGGTATTTAAAAGATGAAATCTAGGCAACAGTAACACTATGCTGAGTGTATAGACTACCTCAGTCCATCCAACTTGAGAATTGGATGGTCCTACTGATAGAGAAGATTAGGAACCACAAAGCCAAGTTTAATTGGGCCACTATCATAAGTGACAAACTGGATGAGCAATTGACTGCGGTCAAGCACAATCCAAAATTTGACATGAGTACATATATAGTGTACTTGTTAGCTGCACGAATGGACTATTCAGGGCTCACAAAAAGGGGAAACATTAATGACCCAAATGCATGGCCTCATATTGTCTATCTGCAACTAATTTGAAGGGAAGATATTGCAAAAGATAGCCTGGATTATAGGATAGTGAACAACACTTTTATGTTTGCAATCATCATATCCATAGAAGGTGATTTTGCAAAGAGACTGTTAGAAGAAGCATCTGCCAAAGTGAGGGCCATAGGGGCTTACTACATATAGTTCAAGAATTTCACATATATTTGAGTGGCAAGATCTACCCTGAATAGAAAGAAGCTACCCAGGTACCCATCTGATTGGGTAATCATTCTAGAAACGGTCAGAGAGCTTGTGGATGCATATGAGCACATAAAGCATAAGAAGAAGCACTACTGGGACTTCCCCATTTCCCTAGGCCCCTACACTCTCTAGGACATGAAAATATGAAAGTCCTTGGCCTTTGAGTGGGACGAGTGCCCACTCCAACTATATAAAATTGTCCTGGGCCAATTTGACCCAATAGGCACATACAACCATATCATCGGCAAGTTTTACATCCATGAGCCGAACATTGAAGATCATTGGATGAATTATGTAGACAACCATGAGGTAAGGATTTGTTATTACTATAGGATGTCCCTCACTCTAGTACAAGCAGCTCTAGAGATCAATATTCCCCCCAAGGTTTGGGAAAAGGATTCAAATAAGGTGTTAGAGTCAATTTATACCCTAGATAAGATATACAACATGCCTGTCCTGAATGTAGAGATAGATAAGGATGAAAATGATGATATTGAATTCAAAGCTTGGCTTTGATCCTCCATATTTCCCCATATGAGCCAATTACCACCTTTAGTAAACCTACTTGGTTTACTAAAGAGATTCATTCTTGAAAAAGAACTTACACAGATTAGGAGGAAGGAGAAGATACATATATGACATTATTGGGGAAAGCCTTCCATTAGGTAGAGGCCAACATACTAGCAAGGACCATATCCTATGTCACTCAAGGCACTTGGGGTCACTGGAAGGCACAAGTAGTCATTCCTTCTATTATCACCTCTCAAGCACAAGGGACCCCTGAGGATTATACATTTGAAGAGGTAGACTTAGGAGAGCCAACCAGGGAAGGAAGTAAGACACTAGCAGCTCTAGGTTTGAAGCATGCTCTAGGATTTATGAGAAAGGATGAAGAGACCATCAAGTCCTTAACAAAGAAAAATGAGGCTCTACAGAAATTAATTCAAAATATAGTGGGTCCCATTGACCCAATTTTCCCAGAGGCCTCATTACAGGTTGTATTAGAAAAGAGAGCTACTCTAGACTTACCGGCAGGTGTGACCCCTTCTTTCATTTAGACAAGTGTTGATTGGAAGAATAATTTTGAGCAGTATGGAGAAGGGGTTATCAGACTAGTTTTTAGGCCTTATACAGTCATTCTAATTGAAAGCACAAGGTTGATTGATCTGATGGAGAGTGAGGAGGGATTGGATTCTAAAGTAACCAAATGGAAGGCTGCCCTCCAAGACCTCAAGATAATCAAGAAGCAACGCTTCCAAATCCTGGTATAGGTATATGAGGGAAAAGAGATGGACAACTTTGAAACTTGGACTAAGGGAATAGCCAAAAAAATTAAGGTTTGTGAAAAGTGTCTAGCCCGCATACTGGAAAAATAGAAGGAAGACATGGAATGAGTAGGAGAAATAGAAGGCTTCTTCACAGGTATTGCCTTAGAACTATAACGAGATAAAAATAAACAAGTCCTATGCCCAGGAAAAGAGGTGATACAAAAATTTAGAGATATTTTGGCAGGTGTTAGCACCAAAGAGGCCCTGCACCAACTATTCTATACAAAGGAAGACATGTAGAGGATTTTCAAGAACAATGAAGAGATCAAGTTCTTCACTTCTGAATTGACCATTTTCAGAGAGAAGCAAGAATGATGGGTCAAAAAATTAAAGAGGAGAGAAATAAATTATGAGGAAGTAAAAGAAATAGTGTAGAGGCTACGAGCTTCTCATCCGGAGGTGTTCCCAAGCTGATTGCTTAAACCCAGACAACTATTTTTGAGAAGGCAGTTTTTCACACTTAGCCACTTTTCCTCCAAAGGCTAGTTTTTCCATTTCGGCCCTTTCGGCCTTTTAGCCTTTCATCCCTTCCATATTTTTTGGCTTTCATCCTTTTTGGCATTTTGGCCTCTGAAAGGGCCAAAATTTTGAGGTCTCCAATTTGGGTTTTGACACTTAGTCAAATTTGCACTTGGAAAATTTTGGTGTAGAGCTTAGTGTCTGAATTTTCAGGCTTTTTCCAAGAGATCACCTTTTTGCATGTAATTTGAAATTCAAATCAGATGAATGCCTAACTAGAGTTCATTTTGGAAGGATTAAGGATCCTCTGTCAGTTCCCACCTCAAAGAGATCCCTAGATGTGTTGGTGCCCAAAAATGCTGAATTGGATTTCCTATGGACTTGCCAATCCAATGTTTGAAAAACCAATTGTTTTTGGCCAACTAACGGGAATGATCAATTATGATCCTCTTCCCCTGCACTTCTGGCTCTGCAGGACCAAGGTGGGTGAACCTTCACCTGAATAGGCTTTTTATGGCAGATAACTTGTGTATGAAACTCAAACTTTCATCTCTCAAAGTATGGCAAGGAACTTGAAATAAATATAACTAAAATCAATATATCATGAACTGTAAATTGAAATACTTTAAGTAATTGAAAGAATGTTTAGTAAATGTGTATGTAATTTAAAATGAACAGATAGATAAGATATCACAAAACTATAAACAATGAACTAAATAACTATAATCCAAATAATGATTAGACCAGTGCCTTATTCTACCATGGGCAATAGAGTTAAGATCATTCCAATCTTATGTTCAACCTCAGAGACAGTTTTACATGAAAAATTATCACTTCAAAGGTGTTATGGAATGTACATGCAACCTAAAACAAATTCAAATATATTTCAAAAGGGTAATACTT
>MU225272.1:3428640-3439689 GCA_018584345.1 Thuja plicata | reverse complement strand
CGACATCATCTTTGCAGAAGGTCTAAATTCCAGCATCTCTGAAACCTTCGCTTGTAGAATTTTGATTGTTTCTCTCATAGAGCTTCCTTCCATAATCCCTCAAATTTTAATTGAAAAGAAATATGTTATTGTATCCCATTTAATGTACTTCATCATATTATAAATTATTTGGCATAGATTTTAGGATTCCATTTTTTAGAGTTTTATCACTTTATAGGACTCTAAATTTTGCCAAAAATTGAGAGCTCCAACAAGATGAAGATTGCAAGCGAGAACTCCAAGATCAAGAAGAAGACTACAGTTGCATGCAAAGAAATGCCATCTTCTCTCTCTCTTCTTTCTTGGCAGGTTTGATCCCTCTTGCATGGGAAAATTGATTGTAAATGGACTAAAAATCCATGCAAGTTGTTTAATATCAGTTAGAAATATATTTATTTAAGCAAAGATTTAGTTTTAGTTCATTTTCATTATTTTAAAGTCTTTGATGCCCTAATTTTGGCATTCAGAGTTTGTAGATCAGAGCTCTATATATTATAATCAAAAGCAATGTAATAAGGTCAGATTTTAATGCAATAAATCTCTACAATTGGTACTTCATTCATGGTGTGATATTTTCTTCTATCTATGCAAAATTGGTGAATGTGTATATGCGTATTCATTCCCTTTCAAAGAGCCAACTATTTTATAGTGTTTTGAATCTGCGTTTATTTAGTTTGGAGTTTGATGTTGTCTATCTACCTTGTTGTGACAAATGTATGGGAAAGATCATCTATTGGGCTCAACGATAAATTTGTCTCATGTGTGCACACATCTTGGTGGCTTCACGATTTAATAGGTTTTGAAAATATTGTACAGGTGAATGCATTTTCTCTCCAAACCATTGCATCCATTGGGTAAATAATTGTGGCATTGTCTGATTTATACTTCGTGGGTTTGTTCCAAATCTCTCCATCATTGAATTCGCAAGGAAAGGTTAACAACATTTTATGTTTGTAGGACTTCATTTTCAGTAATTTTTTTCATTTCTTGTTACCTTACTCATTTAAATTTCTATCATGAATCTGAAAACAATCTGAAATTAATCATCTTTAAAACACAAGCTTGCATCATTAGTAAGACTACAATCTTTGATAAAATTGGAAAATAGGAAAAAGTACTAAATTTGTTTTGCATTTTGATGTCTTGAATGTAATAGTAAAGGCCTCCTTGTGAACATTCACATTTATCTTCAACTGAGTAACCAAGCAGGTTGCACCATGACCCCAGAGAACCTTGGTAATAATGATGTTATTCTTTCAAGAGAGGAAATCAAATCTCAAGATCCTAGCAATTGACTTATGTAAAAACAACACTCAATAGTATGAAAAGGGGATTACCTAAATGCCTACTTTTATATAATTCAAAATGAACATTAGTATATGACACTACCTCAAGACAAATCAGATCATGACTACCTCATGGGAGGGATCCTTATTCAATATTTTTGCTTTAGGGGCTTCTATTCCTTTGCTGCTTAGAATAAAAAAAAGAATGAAAGAGACTAGTATGTAAATGACTAAATGAAACAAGAAATGATCCAATCAAACTAAAAATAGATGTAGAAAGAGACTAGGATATATTTCAATGCACCTAGAATCTAAACTAGAAGAAAAGAAGACTAATATATGAATTCTAGACATTCAGAATCTTGAAACTAGTCGTAACTAATATTTTGAGGGCAGGGTAAATTTCAATACTTTTTTAAGGGTACATAATGGTTAATTAATTCTATACCAAGGTACAAAATGTATGGGCCATTTTTTATACACATGGTTTTCTGTCGAGACAAGTTGCAAACTTACTATCTCAGTATCAGGATACCTCAAAAGTTTGAGAACTCTTTCTGGTGTCTTCTACACCCACAAATCTAAGAAATGTGTGTGTGGGTGGCTATTTATGGGTTTGCCTTTTTCAACTCCCCTTTTTGGTGATTTTCACCTCCATGGATAGTCAATATGATAGAGATAATGTGTTTAGTGCTTGTGAATCTAGAGTATGTCTAAATTTCTATGAGCGAGAGTGCATAAATACAAGGTAAAGATGTACCCTAATGCAATAGAGAAAACCCCAAATGAAAATGGAATCAATCTGTGATTAAAATCATGTAAAAAGTATAGATCTAAAGCACAAGTATGTAGATTTTAAGATAACAAGAAACTATACCCAAATCCAAAGAGGAAGGATGCAAGACAATTAAAAGTCGGTGATCTCCTAGTCATCATCATAATCCTTTTATAGCTCCATCATGATGTTGAAAAATGGTTTGAATTCTTAATAGAATATTGTTCTAGCCTTGATTAGTAAGTACTCACTTCATGGGATGTCTTCAAATTGGGGTTCAATCTTGCAATTGATTTCATCTTACCAAAATGAAGTGTGAGGCTTGCTTTTATACAAAATTGGGAGATACTATCAAGAGAGACAATTGTAAATCTTAATCCTTTGTTGATTCATTGAGAAGGGTACCCAATTTAAATTTGGGCTCCAAATGTAGGGTACAAAATTGTTGATTCATTATATAACTAGGTACATAATGACTGAGTCATTCTATACCTAAGTACATAAAAACTAAGTCATTATATACCTAGGTAAAAAATGACTAAGCCATTCTATACCTCCTATTTTAGGCCCAAACTTCAATTGTGGGTCCCAAACACTCACTAGATGCGGGAAAAGATTTGATAGTTAGTTTGGAGGTAAGGATAGAACACTGAGGTCACAAATGGTAACATAGGGCCTAGGAGATGAGATGAATTATTTGATTGGAGGAAAAATAGAGGAGCACACTTAGAAATAAGAGCTAAACTTGATTTAAAAAAAGATTGGAGGGATAGAGGACCCATATTTGAATTTAGGTATTCATTAAGTGCAATTATGAAGTCCTTTTATGAAAACTCTAATGAAAACACACTAAGGTGGGTGTTAAATAATCGTGAAATTGTACACCACTTAGGTGATTACAATTTATGATTGTACATTTAGCTCCCACTTTAGTGTTATATGACACTATGTGCATATACAAGCTAAACTACAAGAAATCAGTAATGAAAAGGATATCTCAAAGCCCACAATGTGCAATTCTTGTATTATATTGCTAGGAACCAAGTTAAAAAAAAATGTCAGTTTAAAACTATAATCCACCTAAGGATTACTATGAGAATAATAAATTTTGCAGGTAGCTATATGACCCCCCCACCCCCCAATTTTGGCTTTCTATTTAGGAAGGTGAAACAGAGTATCATGTATACTACAACAAATTGTAAATGTAAAGTTGATGACAAATTCTATCAATAGGGTTCAAGATGAACCCAAAATATCCTAGAGAGCATTTGGATAGCTAGAGAGTTGAATCATGAACTTAGCACAAAAAAGGTGTGAAAATTAGAGCTTTGTAGCTCCAGATATGATTGATTAAGTGAATAAGCATATTAAATGACATAGATAAAAGTTTAAAAAGTAAGTGAAAAATAAAATAAAAAATTTACCACTTCAATAGTAGTTACCTTTACCATTTAGAGTGTCATTTTCAAACATTATCTTTTTATGCATGTGAAGAGGAGAGAAGATGTCAAGGAGAAAAGAAATCATATCTACATGGATTGAGATCTTGAGATGTGCAATGGAGGAGGAGACACCATTGGATGATGTATATCATTGTACCACTGCTTTTGATTTTCCATTCTATATTTTGAATTATGTACCATACCATTCTGTAGGTTACTGTGCACCCTAATACTACCAAGTTGATATGTACCCTCTAGATTTTTGTGTACCCCATGAAGAATTATGTACCCTCTTAGGAAATATGTACATTTAGAGGTATTCTATACCCTCCAAGGTGACCTATACGTTGGGAGGCACTTTATACCTTTCAAGGAAATTTGTACCTAGGGATTTGAGTTTGCAATTTTTATGTAGCAGTATTGTGATGTATACATTTTTTTCTAATGTCATTCTATTTTTATGTTATTGTAGGAATACCTGAATATGAAATATAATTCCAAAGTGAGAGTGATGTAATATCTTAATTCCAAAGTGAGAGTGATGTAATATCTCTTAGGCTAGACGCGGTCACTAGTTATTGATGATCTAGCACTACTTAGAGACACTGGTATGTAGTAGTCATATCGACTACCATCTATAAGTTTCCACAATGATATGTTGATGGCATTGATTGAATGATATGATAAGGACATACCAACATTTCATCTTCCTATTGGTCACTTCTTGATCAGATGTAGAGATAGTTGCAGACTAGGTATATTGTCTCAATTGAGCTAATGCTTATGATCCCAATCATCTGATATCACTAGATGCCTTATTATATGTTGTAGAGGAAGTATCATTGGTTGGGAAGGTGATATTATGTACCATTGTTCTAGTACTTACACCAGATTATAGAGGGACCATATTTCTAGCAATCCTAACTCATGTTGTTTAGAGTATGGAGGAGCAACTTGTTGCCTTCTCTTGGGAGTGGATTATTCTTGATCACTTGTATTATGAGTTAGGGGGATACGTCTTCTATCAATAGAAGAGGCTCACCGCATGCACATTAATATAGGTATGGATGTTCGATCATATCACTTGTACATATCCCACCAGATGCCCTATTAAGACATACTTGACAAACTCACATGCACTTACTTATCCATTGCAAAATGTATGGAAGTGGGGAGATATGTTGTATTAGAGGATCATCATCAATTGGTTGCAAGAAATAGATATCATATGGAGGCCATATCGATGGATGACAATGTGGACTGACACATATCGATAGATGACATGCATACATAGAGATAGATGGTTAGAGGGACGTCATAGCTACATTATGGTGTCATTCTATTATGATAGAGTGAGGATATAGTTTGGATGTCTGTAGGGTACACTGAGAGTAGTGCCCATTTATGCACATGGATAGTAGTATAGACTAAGGCCTGGGGCCCAACCAAGATCTACTCCAAATAAGATAGAGGATACTAGCTCCATAGTAGAGGAGGGACAAGATGTCATAATAACTAAGGATATAGGGGATGTAGGGACACTCAAAGAGTACCTAGGATATGTGAGATACCATGGAGTTAGCATCATCTTTCTGATGGACTACCCTATGAGTGACCCAAGGCTAGGGCATCCGATAGACAGAGATGAGGAGAAGAGAGAATAGATTGCAGAGGAGGAGGATGAATAGTATGGATTTTAGGTCAAGGAGGCACCTATGGGAAGTGACCAAGGAAGAGATAAGGAGGAGGAGGAGGAGGTAGATACCACTCCTTTGAGGAGACGACATGGAGATCCCTGAAAGAGTATACACCCCCAAGGATATTATAGATACAAGAGAAAGGAGAGGGTACCGTGTCTATGTCCACAACATCATTTGTTTAGTGTGGATCCTGATCACTATCCAAGTGGGAGATCGTTGGTTTTTGGTAACTGATCAGGAAATTACTATACACTTGCCATGTATCCTCACCAAGAATTTTTCTAGGTTAACTCATAAAGCATTTTTTAAGGTCATTTTATTAATTGAACTTTGAGAAATGACATTGGTAAATTTCCTAAAAGGCCTATAAATAAGTGGTGGTGTAATGTGAAATTATCATATTGTAATTTTCTCTTCATTGGATAATAAAATAAGTGGATGATTTTTTCATTGTTGGATGTAGCCCATATAGGGTGAACAATGTTAAATCTATGTTATTTGTGTTCCATCTTTTCTATTTTTTGTATTATATTAATATTGTTTATTGCCCATATCTTCCTAAAGCCTAATAAGTGGTATTAGAATGATGTATTTCTCAATGATTTGGTAGGAGCTCACATATTAGAGTGGGAGAAATAGCATAGGGAGGTAGGCTTGAGGTTGAGAATTTCAATGACCAAGGGTAGATTATCTACATTAGAAGGATATTTATTTATAATTGGGTAGAAAAATAAAGCAACTAACAACTATGAAGGATGAGGACTAGGAGTTTCTAGATAGGAAGGCACTAGAAGCATTATGGTTATGTATGACATCATCATTGGCTTTTAATATAGAAAAAGAAACAACAATGGAGGGTATAATGAAGGCATTAGACAAACTATCTAAGAACCCTCAGCCTCAAATAAGGTATTTCTAATAAAAAGTTTATTTAATATGAAGATGCCAAAAGGTGGGTCTATTATTGATTATTTGAATGAGTTTAACATGGTTACTAGTCAGCTAATTTTTATAAAAGTAAATTTTGATGATGAGGTTAGCACTTTCTTAATTTTATGCTCATTTCTTAAAAGATGGAATGGCTTGGTCATGGTTATAAGTAACTTTGTCTCTAGTTCAAACACTTTAAAGTTTAATGATGTTGTTGGTGTTTTTCTTAGTGAGGAAATGCAGTGGAAAAGTGCAGGTGAGACAACAGGTAATGCTTTGACTATTGAGAACAGGGGATGACAGAGGGAAAGAGGAAATAGACCAGGTAATTGTGGGAAATCTAGAAAGGGTAGATCAAAATCTAGGGTGAATGTGGAGCGATGGAAGTGTGGAAAGAAGTAAATGTTGCAGGTGATGTGTTACAAGATGATTTGATTCTTTCTTTGGATAATATTACTTATTCTTGGGTGTTAGAGTCAGGGGCTTTTTTATGCCACACCCCATAAAAAGTATTTTGTAGACTATGTCCAAGGTGATTTTGGACAAGTTTATTTAGGTGATGATGAGCCATGTAAAATCGTTGGAAAGGAAAACATACAAATAAAATTACAAAATGAAAATTAATGGCTACTAAAAAAGGTGAGACATGTTCATGATTTGAGAAGAAATTTAATATCAGTAGAATAAGTAGGAAGTGATAGTTGCAGGGTCATATTCATAGACAATTTGTGGAGGGTCACCAAAGGATCATTGATAATAGCAAAAGGGGAAAAGGTAGGTGCATTGTATTTATGTATTGGTAATACTGATTATTCTATTTCCCTAACTTCCACAAAAAATGAATACAAATCTATGGAACAATCAAATGGGGCACATGAGTGAGAAGGGGATGAAACTTCTCCATTCCATGAATTTATTGCTAGGATTGAAACAAGCTGATTCATATTTGTTTGAAAACTATGTTTATGGAAAACAAAATAGGGTCAGAGTTCTAAGAGTTGGAAAGGAAAAGAAAAGTGAAAAGCTAGAACTTGTACATTCTGATGTATGAGGACCATCCCACGTAACATCTCTTGGTGGGTCTTATTATTATGTTACTTTTATTGATGATGTAACTTGGAAAACTTGGGTTTATTTCATTCCAAAAAAAAATGATGTATTTAAAGTCATTCAGAAATGGAAAACTTTGGTTGAGAATAATACATGCAACAAGTTGAAGTGTCTCAGATCAGATAATGGAGGTGAGTACTACAAAAAAGAGTTTGATAGTTATTTTTTGTACCATGTGATTCATAGGAAAAAAGATAATTCATAGAATCCCACAATAAAATGGTGTGTCATAAGGGATGAATAGAACCATCATGGAGTGTGCAAGGAGCATGAGATTGCACGCAGGATTGCCTCTGCAATTTTGGGCAGATGTTGTAGATACTTATATTTACTTGATAAATAGAGAGTCTTCGAGTTTATTGGATGGTGGTATTCTAGAAGAGGCATGGACATGAAAAATGGTAAACCACACATTTCTAAAAACTTTTGGTTATGAAGCATTTGTCCATATTGATATAGAAAATTGATCAGAGCTTGAGGAAAAATCTAAGTGTACTTTTATTAGGTATGGTTTTAATTATTTTGGCTATCATTTATTAGATTTTGAGAATCACAAAAACATTAGTAGTAGAGATGTCATATTCAATGAAAAATTCATGTACAAGGATCATATACAGTGAAAGAAGCAAGAAGATGAACACACATAATGTATGGTTCTTGATGACATCCCGGTAAATGTAGTCCCAATAGTGATAGAAAATATTGAATAACTAGAACCACAACAAGTTCCTCAAACTCTAGTAATAAGATCTTCCATGATAAGTAGACCTCCTGAACGATATTCTCCTTCATTATATTATATATTATTAATTGATTCTAGTGAACAAGAAAATTATGCAGAAGCAATGCAAGTTGAAACTAGGAAAGAGTGGGAGAAATGAATGAAAGAGGAGATGGATTCCTTGATACAAAATCAAACTTGGGTGTTATTTGAATTTCCTGAAGGTAAAAGAGCATTGCCTAACAAGTGGTTTTATAGGTTAAGGAAGAACATGGAGGCAAGAAATGATGTAAGGCTAGACTTGTGGTCAAAGGTTTTGCAAGGAAAAAGGGTATTTGTTTTAATGAAATATTTTCTCATGTTGTTAAAATGACTTCAATTCGCACCATTCTAAGTCTTGTGGAAACAACAAAATATTTATATTTCGAACAATTATATGTCAAGACAAATTTTCTCTATGGAAATTTTGAGGAGGATATTTATATGAAGCAACCACAAGGATATGAAGTCAAAGGTAAGGAAAATTTAGTGTACATTTTGAAGAAGATCTTGTATGGGCTGAAACAAGCTCTCCAAAAATGATATTTGAAATTTGATAGTTTTATGGCAGAATAAGGTTACAAAATATGTCATTCTTATAATTTTGTTTATTTAAAGAGACTAGATAATAGTAGCTATATTATCTTGTTATTATATGTTGATGATATGCTTGTTGTCAGGTCTAATATGAAACATATAAATGACCTTAAACAAAAATTAGCACAGTCATTTTCTATGAAGGATTTAGGTGTAGCAATTTACAAATGCTTGATATGAGAATAACTAGGGATAGGAAAAATCACACATTGACATTTTCTTAGAGTTATTACATAGAAAAGGTGTTGAACAGATTTTAGATGAAAGATGTAAAACTAGTTAGTACACATTTTCCTATTCACTTTAAATTGCCCAAGTAGATGAGCCCCAACACACAAGAGGAGATGGAGTACATATCTAAGGTTTCATACTCTTCACCTATTGGAATCTTGATGTATGTCATGGTGTGTACAAGGTCAGATATTGCACATCTAGTGGGAGTTGTGAGCAGGTATATGAAAAATATTAGCATGATATGTTGATAGTAGGAGGAGCACTACAGGGTATGTTATTTTTGTAGGAGGCACAGCGATTAGCTGAATTTCTAGATTGCAAAAGGTTGTAGCACTTTAAACCAAAGAAGTAGAATATGTTGCAGCTACATAGGCTAGTGGAAAAATGATTTGGTTACAAAGGTTTATGGAGGAATTGGGTAAGAAACAAGAGAATAGTAGGTTGTATAATGATCGTGTGATTGACCTTGAAAATAACTTATCCCTTCACTCTAAGACTAAACACAACCAACTTTGGTATCATTTCATAGGCTCGGTTTTAAAGGATTGACAGTTGAAGCTAGAGAAGATACATACTAGCAAGAATCCTACAGATATGTTGACCTAGGCAATAACTCAAGAAAAAATGACTTATTGCTCATTTTTTATTAGTCTTAAAGCTTGATCATGGTGTAAATGAGAAATAGTTAAGTCTAGGTGATTCAATCTAGTGGGAGCTCTAAGGGTACCAGTGTAGCTACAAGATCAATCTCCAAGTGGGAGATTGTTTAGTGTGGAGCATGATCAGTCTCCAAGTGGGTGATATTCATTTTGTGATGACTGATTAGGAAAGTATTGTACACTCACCATGTATCCTCATCGAGGTTAACTTGTAAAAACAAAATTGTTAACTCATCAAGAATTTTCCTAGGTTAACTCATCAGGCACTTTTAGGGTTAATTTTTTAACTAGCCTTTGAAAATTGACATAGGTAATCCACCTAAAAATCCTATAAATAAGTTGTGATATAATGTAAAATTATCAGATTGTAAGTTTCTCTTTGTTGGATAATAAAATAAGTGGACGATTGTTTCTCTGATGGATGTAGCCCATATTGGGTGAACCGCGTTAAATATTTGTGCTATTTGTTTTTCTATCTTCTCTATTTATGCATTATATTACTATTGTTTATTGCCCATATCTTCCTAAACTCTAACACCATCCCTATAGTACAACGCCACAGGTTTAATTAGATACTATCAATCTTGGGTACCAGGAGGGAGATCCAGTTATATAAATTGATTTAAGTATATTAAGATATATGTGATATATATATAATTGAACTTTTGCAGTTGGGAGCGGTGGGTGACATGACTTTGTGGGTCACATAGTTAGGGATATGGCCCTATCAATGCAGATACCATCATCATTGCATGTCTCTTATGGACCACAATGAGACCTAGGATAGCATAAGGATATATTCACACTTGAAATACTAGAGTTGTAGACAGGGATAGAAGAATGGAGTGAGGATGGAGTGAGAGCAAGATGTATAGGAGATATGGTGTGTCATATGAGGATATGAGATGCAGAGCTCATTAAGGAGCCAATCATGTTCCATGGCATCTCATAGGAACTCCTTAATTACACGAGCTTCATCTTGTTTTGGGCCAAAGGGCTAAGGGATTCATCATCCTATAGATGAGAACTAATGAGATATTGATGTATTTTAATATAGATCACATTGTGAACATTGATATATATATATATATATATATATATATATATATGATTTTTGGATGTATTACATGCTTGTAGTTACTTTGATGCCATAAACATTGCCTAATTTTTTCTTATGATTAAAATAATAAAAAATTAGGATGATTGTATATATCTAATTTTAATGCCATTATGATTGATTTGGGAACCAATGGTATAATTATTAAAATGATATAAATGTGATTTAATTAAAATGTTACTTAGTTAAATGCAACTATAGATTACGTAATGTATCCATGTAGATAAATGATTGTGCATTCAAGCATTAACTAAACACAGATTTATCAAACATGGTGTTGGTGCCCAAAAATGCTAAATTGGATTTCCTATGGACTTGCCAATCCAATGCTTGGAAACCCAAGTGATTTGGCCAACTAACAAGTCACAACCAAAGCAAGGTTGGAACTTCTGCAATTCTG
>MU225272.1:3410862-3427732 GCA_018584345.1 Thuja plicata | reverse complement strand
TTTCTGAAGGCTTCGATTAGTTAGTTCTATTTATTTGTGTCATAAAGCTTCCTTCCTTTGATATTTTCTTTTATGGAGAAATATGCTTCTTGATAATGGATTGGGACTTCTAAATTATCAAAATTTATGGTACCACCACATGGAACATGGAAATAATTAAGAAATATGCTAATACCATTAGGCAATATCTTAATAAAAAATGAAAAAGACATCGCACAAATGAATTCAAGACAAAATAAATGTATGTAATTTTTGTCATGAACAAAGAAATATATCGAATATAAAAGAAATCACTTAACTATCTAACACACATGATTTAATGAAGAAACATTAACATACTACTGAATCTAGAGAGAGAGAGAGAGAGAGAGAGAGTATTGTCACAAATGCATAGCATTTATAGGGTCTTTAAGGGGTGAACCATCTATATTTTCTATCCTATAGGAACCAAAAACATGTACTTTAGTAATGATGAAGGGACCAAGCCAATTAGGGATGAATTTTCCTTTTTCTTTAAGTAGAGCATTAACATTACATTGATTTTTTTAAAGAGCTAAATCTCCTACCAAAAAAGAGTGTTCAATAACCTTTTCATATTATCGCCTCTGTAAACATTTGTTACATGCTTTAATAAGTTCCAGAGCATTAATATGTTGTTCGTCAAGCATTTCAAGTTGTTGAGGGAATCTTTCTCTATAAGTGTCTTTATCAATGAGGCCTTTAAGAGAAATTATTAGTGAGGGGATTTCCAACTCCAAAGGCATATTTACATTCGCACCATAAACTAGGTTATAAGGAGTTGTTTCTATAGTTCTACAAATACTTGTTCTATAAGCCCATAAAGCATAGGTTAACTTAGTGTGTCAATCCTTACTGTGTTTATTAACACTTTTATGAAAAAAATACTCAATTATCTTATTTTAAGCTACCTAAGATGAGAGTTCATGAGTGAGAGCATGAATCAAATTCTTATGTTGTTGACATCTTATCACAAAAGAGAAATAATATTGTTCCATAGTTTGTCAATAATATCACATATGAAGTAACTTGTTAACCAAAGATTTTCCACAAAAATTCCCCCCACAAGAACCTGATTGAGCTTATTCAAGGGTCACGAGAATATCATTATTGCTAAGGCATCATAAAATAAGACCATCATAAGCCTATCTATAAAGGACATTAGATAGAATAATTTATCGAGTAGATAGTTTTTGAATTTGAGCTCTAGTGTTTATTGTAGTTGATTCAGGGAAAGCACTATCTTGTAAATAATTAAAGATTAGAGAATACCATTCATCTAAATTAAAAGTAAAGCCACAAGCAACATGAGTAGATATTTTAGAAATAATAGGATCCACAAGGTTATATATAAAAAATTGACAACTCTCTGCATGATCATCAAATGAAATAAAAGAAGCAACACTTGTCATCGCATCAATGTGTCTATTATCTTTCTAAAGTACAGAGCTAATATATAATAAGAACTAAAATTTTTTAGTATAGATAAGGCAAGGTCATGATATTAAGGTAATTTAGAATTCTTATTTTGATAGGTACCATTAATTTATTTCAAAACCATTTGTGAGTCTCCAAATATATAAACATGGTTTACGTTAAGGAATAAAGTCACATTTAGTCCAGTGATAAGGGCTTAATACTCTGAAATGTTACTAGTGATGATGTATTCAAGGATGGAGAAACCTCAAAAGATAATTCTGATCCTTACAACCATTAAAACACAATGGAAATAACAAGAACAAAAAGCCAACAATGAGAAAATGAGAGATTAGCCTTCACTTATGATCGGTAAATCAATTACAATAGATCTGCAACATGCAATCTCACATATCAAACATACATGCCTGATTAAGATCATAAATCTCTTACAAACCCTAGCTAAGATACACTAGATAATATTATGAAAAAACTCTTATCCCTTAGGAACAATTCCATAAGATTAAATAGCAACCGCAACATCTAGTCAACCTCCAAAAGATCACATTTTCCAAGAATAAGAAAACATGTTACAACAAAAAGGTTGAGACCCAAAATAAATAGAACAACCTCCAAAGTAAACAATAAGAGATGAGATAATAAAATAAGGTTGACCTCATATTTATAAGTGAGCTAGCATGATCGTACTCAAAAAACCAACCGATAGATCAGGAAAATGATTAGAAACCCAACTACAGATTGATAACATGAAGAACATAACAGTCCCGCAAAGAAACTATAATAAATCCTATGTGATGAAACTAAATGAGGTGTGATCATAGGAAATGATCCATCACAAAAAAATGAACACTCTACCATGATCGTAACAAACAACAATAAGTACAAATGTATCACCAATAGAAACACCAGACTGAAAGAAAAATAGACTAACAACTGAAAGAAATTGTTTTTGGTTGATGCAAGATCACTTAGATCCCAAGATGCTCTTGCATCAAACACCCAGGGTAATAAAAAATTGAGTCCCTCACTTTTTTGGAGCCAAAGTAAAACCAAATAGGTCAACCTCAACCTAAGAAATTCATGAAGAATCCCACACTGTTCTATCATTCCACTTGAAAAGATATTCCATATATTGCTTACCTTTTGTGCTACGACCAACTCTATTATCCAAAATCTTATCTATTTATTCCAACTACTTCTTAGGATACTATTGTCCAACCTCCAACTCCTCAATCCCATCACCATCTGACTAATGATATTCATACAAATTGGCAACATTGAAAACTGGTGATATATCCATATCCTCAGGTAATTCCACTTCATATGCATTCCCTAAATCAAATCTCCTCAAGATCTTATAAGGACCAAACTTCATCTTCAACTTATTATAAGTACCAAAAGGAAATATACCCTTTTTTAAGTACACCATAAATTCATCTCCCACTTAAAATTCCTTATGTCTCCTCTTCCTATTTTCTCTCCTTTTATAAACTTGGTTCATTTCCTCCAAATGATGTCTCACTCCTTCATGTAATGAATTTGTAACCTTAGAAAACTATTCTCCTTCAACACTTGTCTTAAATTCATGACTGGTATCCTTGAATTCTGCCACTCCCTTAGGATTAAAACCAGTAACCACTTCAAATGGTATCTTCCCTATGCTCCTATTTACTAAATTATTGTAAGAAAAATCTGCTTGAGGTAAAACTAAATCCCAATTTCCAAGCTTATCTCCAACTAAACACGTCAATAAGTTCCCTAAACTCTTGTTCACAACCTCTTCCTGCCCATCAGTTTGTGGATGAAAATTAGAACTAAATTTCAAATCATGTTTCATCTTCTTCCAAAGTGACCTCCAAAAATAACCAACAAATCTATTATCCCTATTTGATGCAATGCTCTTCAGTAAACAATGTAATCTCACATTCTCCTTGAAAAAAAAATTAGCTACATGGACTGCATCTATAGTATTCTTACAAGGAATGAAATGTGTCATCTTAGAAAATCTATCTACAACTACATAAATTGAGTCATAGCTTGTCTGTGTTTTTGGAAAATTGAGTACAAAATCCATACTAATCTCCTCCCAAGGTCTAACTGGTACTGCCAAAGGTGTAGACAACCCCACATTCTAACTAATTCCTTTTGCAATTTGACATACCTTAAAACTCTATACAAAATTCCTCACATCCTTCTGAACTTGTGGCCAAAAGTAATTCTCGCTGACCAAAGATATTGTCTTATCAATGCAAAAATATCATGCTCAACCTCCACTATGTTTCTCCTTAATTAGATTATCTCTCATGGAACTCCTAGGTATACATAACTGATTACCTCTAAACAACATTCTATCATGAATGAAATAGTCTAACCACTTACTTATATTTCCAACAATAGGTTCTTCACAAGCCTTCCAAGATTTAGAAAACTCTGGAACTTCCTCATACAAGGTCTTTAATTCATCAAAACTGAATACTACAATCTCCATCTCAGTCAACAAAGTTCTTCTTCTACTCAAATTATAAACAACTTTATTTCCCATACCACTCTAATGTTTAACACAAAGGTATAACTCTGCATGAACTCAACCCATCACATATGTCTCTGATTCAATTTACCTTGGCTACCCAAATACTTCAATGCTTAATGATCAGTATACAATACAAACTCCCTAGGTAACAAGTAATGTCTCCACTTCTTCAAAGTTTGAACTATAGCACAAAATTATTGATCATACACTGAATACCTTATTTTAGCATCATTCATCTTCTCACTGAAATAAGCAATAGGTCTCCCTTATTGATTCAAAACAGCTCTAATTGCATTTTCACTAGATTGATAGTCTACTTGAAATATCTTATTAAAATATGGTAAAGATAATATCAGTTGCTTTGTCACATTCTTCTTCAACAATTCAAAACTTCTTTGTGTTCCATGTTTCTATTTGAACTCTTTTCTATCTCTTCCCATAGTTTCAGTCATCGGTCCACAGATTAAACTAAAGTTTCTGATGAACTTCTGATAGAAACTAGCTAACCCATGAAATTATCTTACTTCTCCAACACTCTCAGGTGTAGGCCACTGAAAATTGGCTTTCACTTTCTCAGGATCCATCTTCAATACCTCAGTAGATATTACAAATCCCAATTATACTAACTCATCTTTCATGAAAGTACACTTCTTGATGTTTATCAACAAATTCTCTTCTCTTAACCTTTGCAATACTTGTTAACATGCAAAAAATGTTCCTCTTTTATTTTATTTAAGATCAAGATGTCATCCAAATACACAATGAAAAACTTACCCAAAAATTTATTCAATAATTCATTCATTAACCTCATGAAAGTATTAGGTCTATTAGACAATCCAAATGGCATCACCAACCACTCATAAAATCATTCATTTGTCTTAAATGCAGTCTTCCACTCATAACCTTCTCTAATTCTAATCTGATGATATCCACTCTTCAAGTCAATCTTGGTAAAATACTTAGCTCCACTCAAAAAACCCATCAAATCATCCATTCTTGGCAAAGGAAACTGGCCTTAATTGTATTCTAATTAATGTCTCTTGAATCGGTACACATCCTCCATTTTCCATCTTTCTTAGGTGCTAATATAACCGGTACTGCACATGGACTCATACTTTCTCTAGCCAACCCTCTCTGTAGAAAATCTTGCACTTTCCTATTGAGTTCTTCATTATCTTTTAGTGTCATCCTATATGCTACTTTATTTGGTAAACTTACTCCTGGTATCAAATCCATGCAATGACTAATACTCCTCAGTGGTGGTAATCCATCAGGTACATTATCATATATGATGTCAACATACTCATTCAGCAATATAGAGATTTCCTTAGGATGTTCTTCTACCAAATCAATCTTCTTAGATTCCTTAGGTACTAAAGAAAAAGACACATTATTGTGTCTCATGCTATCTAAAAACTTCCTGCCATCTACCAAATAGTTTCTTGTATTGGTACATACTTCACTCTTAAGAGGTTCCTCTAAAGGAAACAAATTCTATTTCATCCCATTATCAAAAATAGTGTAAACATTCCTTCTACCATCATGTATGGCTTTCCTATCATACAACCATGGTCCACTCAACAAGATATGACACACATCCATAGGTATAATATCATACAAAACCTCATCATAATGCTTCCCAATCTTAAATTTAACTAGGCATTGTTCACTTACTAGTACCTTATATTTATCTAGGATCCATGCAATCTGATATGGCTTAGGATGTTTCATCCTTTGCAACTTTATTTTGTCAACTAAATCCTCTAAACCAAGATTATCAGATCTTCCATTATCTATTATAACATTAAACACCTTGTTTTGTACCTTACATATTGTTCTGAAAAAGTTATTCCTCTGTATAGATTCCTTCTCATGTTCTCTCTGATATAGGATCATCCTATTCATCAAGGTTGCACCTTCCTCTACTTTATTTTTTTTCACTGAACCGGTGTATTCTTCATCATCAAATGTTATTCTTCTACTGCCCTCTACCTTCTTCTTAGAGTTACCTTGCTTGCATTCAAAGGATTGATGTCATGCCTCACCACATTTGAAACAAGTGCCACTGAATTTCCTTCTTCCACCACTTCCTTGCCCTTCATTATGATAGGAACTTCTATCATTCCTCCTATATATATTTGTGTCCTTAACTTCTGACTCATTTTTACTCTAATCTATAGTAGATCTACCTCTACCTCTTTAAAATCTTCCACCTCTTCCTCTTTGTCTTTGCTCCTGCCTTCAGTTAAGCTTTTCTTTAGCCTTCAAGGACCACTTATAAGCCTTTTCCATACTCCTAATTTGCACTAGACTGACTTCATCTTGGATTGATATCCTTAAACCATTATGTTAGAGAGAAACTTGTTCAACTTCATCATCTACATGACCAGATCTGGTGTTCAACTAGTAGAATTCTTCAGTGTAACTCTTAAAACTTAGATATTTCTGCTTCAAGTTCTGTAACTTTCTAAATAAACTTACTTGATAGTCCTTAGCCAAAAACTTAGCCTTTAACTTGTTCACCATCCTATCCTAAGATTTGATCTTGTCTTTACCTCTTCTTTGTCAATTTATCTACAAATGTTCCCACCATAGGGATGCATGTCCTTTCAACTTGGTGTAGGCATACTTCACTTTCTTTTCTTTAATAGTCCCTTCAAGATTAAAATACATATCCATCTCTGAGATCCAATCTATCAACTAATCAACATCTAGGTTACCATGATAATAAGGTGGATTGAAATGAGGTCTGCAATTAACATTAGTCAATGCCCTAATGAATATGTCCTCTTCTTTATTTAACTCAGATTGTGCTTCATAATTTTCTCCCTCTACTTCTTGATTCTGATTCAATTCATTGCCTTCTTTATCACTTACAACTTTTATATGTTTTCCTCTCCTTTGGGTTGTCTCTACTACTTATAATCTTGTAGAAATTTTCCTCAAAAAATCCAAAACAACATGATCTGTGTGTCATGCTCCACCTCTATCATTTTTCCTGTTCATCTTCACAATCCTCAGTCATTGTACTCTCAACCGCCACCCCACAAGAAAACCCTAAGGATGCAAAACCTAGCTCTGATACCACTTGATGTAGTCAAGGATGGAGAAACCTCAAAATATCAGTCTAATCCTTCAGCCATTACAACACAATGGAAATAACAAGAAAAACAAACCAACAATGAGAAAATGAGAGATCATCCTTCACTTATGATTGGTGAATCAATTACAATAGATATGCAACATGCAGTCTCACATGCCAAACATACATGCCTGATTAAGATTAGAAATCTCTTACAAACCCTAGCCAAGTTGTGCTAGATAATCTTATTAAAGCTCTCTTATCCCTTAGGAACAAGTCCATAAGCTTAAATAGAAACTGCAACATCTCATCGGCCTCAAAAAGATCACATTTTAAAAGAATAAGAAAATGTGTTACAACAAATAGGTCAGGACCCAAAACAAATGGATCAACCTCCAAAGTAAACAATAAGAGATGTGATCATACAATAAGGTTGGCCTCAAACATATAAGTGAGCTAGCATGATCACGCTTAGATAAACCAACCAGTAGATTGGGAAAATGATCAAAAACCCAACCACAGATTGGTAGCATGAAGAACAAAATAGTCTTTCAAAGAAATTGCAATAACTCCCACGTGATAAAACTAAATGAGTTGTGATCATAGGAAATGATCCATCATGAAGCCATGAACACTCTACCATGAATGCAACCAAAAAGAACAAATACAGATCTATTACCAATAGAAACACCAGACTGAAAGCAAATTTTTTTGGCTGATGCAAGATACCTTAGGTCCCAAGATGCCCGTGCATCAAGTGAAAAGGAAGTTAAGATGGTAGGATAGATGAATTGTCTTCCCTAAAGGATATATTAGTATAACACCAACATCAAAGCTAGTTTGACATCTAGATCCATCAAAGTATGACTCCCAAGTGTCATAAATATCTATGGAAAGAACAAATTCATCAAGAAAAGTAGTTGGATTATAAGTAGTATCAAGTGAAGGAGCCTCAGCCAAATGATTAGGTAAAGCTTGTCCTTTGATTGTTTTTTGAGAAATAAATTTGAGATCAAATTCACTTAACATCATCACCCATTTTGCAAGACGTCTAGAAAGATCAGTCCTAGAGAAAATATTCTTTAAAGGATCAAACTTTATGATAACATGAATTTTAGCTTTAAGGAGATAATGCCTTAATTTTTTAGTAGAAAATACCAAAATGAGGCATTGTTTTTTTATCGAAGGGTATCAGATTTTATAGTCAAGCAAGTATGAATTATGTAATACATAGGCCACTCTTTTCCATTTTGATCATGTTGAGCTAAGTTAGCCGCAAGAGCATGAGAAGAAGCAGAACTGTAGAACAAATGGTTGATTAGGTAAAGTTGGCTGTAATATAGGAGGATTAGTAAAATGTTATTTACATTCCTCAAAAGCCTCTTTTTTTATTAGTGTTCATTCCATGAAAAGGTGTTATCTTTCTTTTATAAATGTGTATAAATGCATATAAATATTTATAAATGTTTACAAATGTGTATAAATATTTGTAAATATTTATAAATATCTATAAACAAATATGAATGTTTATAAATATGCATAAATATTTATAAATGTTTACAAATATGTATAAATATTTGTAAATGTTTATAAACATATATGAATATTTACAAATGTGTATAAATATTATAAATCTGTATAAATATTTACATGTGTTTATAAATGTGTAAAAGTGTTTATAAATGTCTATAAATGTTTATAAATGTGTATAAATATTTATAAACATTTATAAACATGTGTAAATGTGTATAAATATATATAAACATATATAAATATTTATAAATGTGTATAAATATTTATAAATATGTATAAATATTGAGGAGCCAAAAAACTTGGTTTGCAACTTGGAGGTTCCTGACGTATGTGGCCTCTCAGCATGACAAGCATTCAATGTGGCCCCTATTTATCTACCCTAAACCTAACTATAGCTACTCATTCTCCTAGTGTGGGTTTTGACGACCATGGTAAGACATGTAAGAAAGCACTGAGCAAGGAAGCAGTTATACCACAGGAGGCAAGATTCATTATTGATGGCGGACAAGCAGCCCGAGCAGGAGGAGGAACCAACAATGGAGTTAAGAAATATAGTCCTACTACTGTATATATCATTAAGCCTAATTCTTATGTGTCAATTTCTATAGAGAAAGAGAAGGATTCTCTTAGGAATACTACAATTTTTCTAGCAGCCTAAGATGTTCATAGACTCCTGTTGAGAACCTTCCTCAATGACTGGATTCACAATATTTGGGTGAGAAAAATTGGGTACCATTTCTCCTTTCTTTGAATGGTTTAGAAAGGAATTTTTCTAATATTCCTTAGAAACCCCAAATCCCAAAAGGAGATCATTACCAGACAATTCTAGAAGATCGACAATGCCAACTTTAGGGCATTGCCATGGACGCCCGACACTACCCATAACAAAGTATTGGCTCTTTCAAGCCCCTGCTAGATTACCCTGGGTAGCATCCCACCATTCCTATGGAACATTATCCCTTAAGCCCTAGAACCCTTCGGTAGTCTTTAGAGTTGACAAAATTGACGTGCTTCTTCCCCACAAAGATGCTAGAGTTCTGATCACGATCAACCCAGGGATTGACCTCCCAAGAGAAATTGTTTTTGACCTAGATGGACACAGCTATAATTTCCCAATCTCCTTCCTATGAGGACTTAATTCATGCTTCCTATGAATAAGGGAAGGCCACATGAGGCATGAGCACCAACTATTGAATAAAAGGAAGATTACCTTGAAAACTAATGCAGGGATAAAGGTTGTCCCTAAACCAACCAGTGATAAAATAGACTCTCGTGCTCCCATCCTGGGAGTTCTAAAAACCTTGATGTTAGTATCCCGGTGTCATCTGATGCTATTTCAACATCCTTTAATGCACTCGAGAGGACCTTCAATAATGATACTTGTCAGATCCCTCCCTCTAATACGAGATTTGAAGAGTTAATTGACCTCCCGCAAGTTGAGAATCTATATTTTGGGTTGAAGCCGGATAATCCCACACACAACCAAAGAAGCTTGAATGCCCAAAATTTTTTCCTTAACAAGATTAAGGAGATGTCAGTCCACATGAGGAGGGCTCCTACTCCTCCATGTAGAGCCTCTGGGCCATCCAATTCAAAGTGTATGAACTAGAACTTAGAGAATTCCACTAATAGTTATGCATATGGTGCTCTAGAAGCCATCAGGGACACCTATGACAAGGATGATAGGCTTAACAATGTGTCTATTATAGTAATTCCTACAGCTACAAACCATGGGCCTCCTAAGGTTGAGAACACTCCCCTGCCTATGAAGAACCTCTCAAAGGATGAGAAGTGGGACTCCCCTAAGGATTGTAGGGAGGCCGAAGAACTAGAGGAAGGGAAGATTAAAGAGATGGAGTTGGCCATAGTAAATTTTGAAGGGAATGGTCCTTCTGAATATACCTTCAAGGCTAAGAAGAAGCTCAAAAAATCCCAATCCAGGATGCTAGTTTTGGACCAAATTGGAAGGGGGGATGTTGCTAAGGAAGATGAAGGGACTCCCAAGATTAAAAGGAAGAGAGATAGACCTCCTAATCATATTTCTAATATCAAGCCACTAAAAATACAAAAGAGAAGTCTTCCCAATTGTTTTAAGAGCTTCCAACCTCGCATGGAAGAGGACTCCTAATAATGCAATGGACTTTAAACTCACATATTGGAATGTGAGGGGACTGGAGTCCCCAATTAGGAAGTATGTAGTCAAGAGATTCATTAGAATTCAAAAAGGAGTTGAATTCCTATTGCTCCAAGAAATCAAAGTAGTAGGATTTTCCTTGGATGTTTCCTTAAAGTGCGTATGGTAAGATGTCGGGAGTGTGTTTACCAATCATCAAAAAGGTAAGGGAGGGAGTGCCATACTTATACATCCTAGATGAACTAATAAAGTAACAGACTGGGGGTGTTCCCCATGTGATAGGATTGTTTGGGTTAGCCTTATGCATAACAATGTTGAATTTGGAATTTGTTCAGTTTGTGCACCAAATGATCACTATGACAGAATTAAACTATGGGAGTGGATGTGTAACATGAAGGATATTCCATGGGTTGTAGCCAGGGACTTCAACATGGTGGAGTCCCCCTAGGATAAAGGAGGTGGGACTAGGAGGGAGTGGAAATTCAATGAGAAGTATTTCTGGACTAAAATGATTAGTAAGCTCAAAAATTTTGACCCCCTAGCAAGACATAGAAAAGAATTCCAAGGAATTTGGCATACTTGGTCTAACTAATAGAAGGGAAACAAAAGGATACACTGCAGAATAGATAGATTATATGTCAATAAAGACTTCTTTAGTTTTAGGAAGGAGAGTAATAGAGACTATGTAAGAGTGGTCCCCTACTCCCTATCAGACCACCACCTTGTAGTAAGTTCTATATTTCAAATAGGGATCTCCCCTATCATAAAAAGAGGAGGGCACTACTTTTCCCTTAATACAACATTATTGAGGATCAAGTAAATCAAGGCTTCTATCCTCATAATTAGATGGTTTGACCATGGGGTGACCAAGCATCAGAGTGCTATCAATAGATGGAATCAATGCACTAATAGTTGGAAAACTGTGTTCCAAGTGGTTGGAAATAAAAGGGCTAAAGACTCAAGGAGAGTGGAATCAGAGCTATAGACTAAAACGTGTCAAGAAGAACACAACTGCCAATTGGATCCAACCAATGGAGAAGCCATACTCAGTCAAGTTTGGGCTAGAGACTCATTAAGGAAAGTGTAGCAACACAAGATCATTGGTGCGAAGATTAGGGCTAGAGACAACTAGATCAACAAAGGGGACATGGGATCAAGATTCTTATTCCAAATCCTAAAGGATAAGGAGGCTAAGAATAGTATTGAGTGCATATATTTGGAAGATGACACCCTAACCTATCAGGAAGGCATCCTTCAATCTTTTGTAGACTACTATACCAAACTGTTTGCATCAAAAGAGTCAAGCATAGATATGGTGGAGAGGAGTAACAAGATCAAGAATATCATCCCCCCAACTCAAGGAGGAAGACTCAACATCTTTGAGCAGGTTGATCTCAGTGGAGGATATTAATGATGTCATAGAACACATGAGAAATGAGAAAGCCCCTAGCCCAAATAGGCTGCGTATTGAATTCTACAAGGACAACATAGAACAGATTGGACATGACCTATTATAGGTATATAGGGAGGCTTTTGAAATAGGCTCCCTAGGATCATAAATCAATACTGGTTGCATCAAACTCATACCCAAGGAGGGGGATAAAACCCTGATTAAGAATTGGCGACCTATTACCGTCCTAAATGTGTCCTACAAAATCTTGGCCAAAGTTCTTCCAAGGAGACTGGTAGATATCGTTCCAAAAGTGATTAGTCCCACTCAAACAAGGTTTGTGAAGGGGAGGTACATATTGGAGAACCTTATTACCTATTGGGAGACTATGGAATGGGAAAAAATCTCTGGACAATAGGTTAGCATTCTCTTGATTGACTATGAGAAGGCATATGATAGGATTGAATGATAGTTTATTGCCACAATGTTGGAAGCTCTGAGATTTCCCATAGAATTCATTCACATGGTGCTCACTCTAATGAAGGGTGCTACTGCTATAGTAGAAGTGAATAGGATGAGATCTAAACTCTTCCCCTTAACCAGATCTATAAGACAAGGTTTCCCATTGGCTTTGGCCTTATTTGTCATAGCAACAAACTCCTTATTCTACATTCTTAGAGATGACTCCATCTCCCCAAACGTTATGGGAGTCAGATTACCAAATGATGAGGAGCTGATTAATTTACAGTTTGCAGATGATACTTCCCTTCTGATTAAGATGTGTGAAAACAAATTTAAACACCTCATGGATAAACTAGAGCTTTTTTTCTCAACCTTAGGCAGTAAGGTGTCCATCCCTAAATTAACCCTGATAGGATGGGATGACTCACCTCCAGCATGGTGTCATAAATTTGGTTTTTCTTAGGGAGGACCTCTTCACAAAGTTTGATACCTAGGAATTCCATTCTCTTTTAAACCAAACCTTAAGAGAATGTGGGGTTAGGTGAAGGATAAGGTAGAAGGAAAGCTTAATAAATGGAACAACAGGTTCCTATCATTGGCAGGGAGGATCCAAGTGTGCCAGAAGATATTGGATGCCTATCCTATTTACTACTCTTCAGAATGGCTCTTCAATCAAGATCAGATTAAATTCATTCATAAGGCTATCATAGACTATTTATGGTCAGATGGTAAAAGCAATAAGAAATTTCATGCTATTAGATGAGATTGGTGCACTAGGGCTACTGTGCAAGGGGGTCTAGGGCTGAAGGATCTTAGATGGTAGTGTATTTTTCTTTTTGTCAAATGGATAGATTAATATTCTCAAGGAAATGAACCTTGGAAGGCTCTGGTTAGCCACAACATGAGAAAGGGAACCTCAGCCCATGCTAAGCACTGGAAAAACCTGCCTATCATTGATCTCATGTGTGGGAAGTTCAAGGTGGTGGTGGCAGGCTCTGTCATGTTTCAATCTATTTGGAAAGGTTGGGAGGAGATCAGATCCAGTTCAACAAGAAATAACTTTCTAGATAAGGATCAAAATGTGTGTGGAGATAGGTCCATCTGGTGGAACTTATGCAAGGGGGATAAGCCCCTAGCCCAGTTGCAGGGATACTCTGCTAGGAAATGGAGCTCACTAAACATCAGCTACTTCTCAGATATCATTGAAAATAAGAGTCTGATATCTTGGGATGAACTTGTATCCAAATTTGATATACCCCTAACCCAGTGGAGGACATACACCACTCTTAGAGATGCATGCTCTGTGCTCAATCTCCCCGAAGACACTTCGGTTGACTCTAACAGAATGGACCTTATCAAGTGGAGTGATGACACTCCAATATGGAGTAACAAAACCAAGGCAGTATATAAGTTACTTGCAGACACAAATACCATATATGAACACCTAAATGTTAAATGGAATCTAAATTTAGACCCAAATACATGGAGTAAATACCTTGGAAAATTATGCCACACTCCTACTGAACCTAAAGTGTTATGTTTCATGTGGAGTTGTCTTCTGCATAGGCTGCCTATTAAGAAACCCTCTGGTGAACTTAATTCTTTCTCCTATAGCTCTGAACCCAAAAATATCCTACATATTTTTTGATAATCCTTAACAGATTACAAGTTATCATTAGTATACAAGAAGATAGTTTTGGTTGGTCATGATCACCGAGCGACAACACTCACCAAGCAACAGCATTCACCGAGTGTAGTGGTCACTGAAATGTTTTGAACACTGAGCATTATATCAACTGATAATTAGTCTACAAAGACATCACTGAGCACCAGTCTACACCAAGAGACAACATTTCACCGAAAAGTGGATCTCAAACTACATGCCAGCTAAAGCACTTTAGTCCTTAAAATAGCTTTTTTCTTAGTAGGATAACAATTTCTTGTGGATCAAGAAAAGCGTAAATGATGGATTTAATTAGTTAACTAATTGTATTATGCAAACTAGGAGATCAAGGTCAAGTTTTAAACCTTTGATCTTAGAGTTTTTTAAGAAAAGAATGAAACCTAATTAGGTCAAAATCCTGTATATATAGATGTAATTATCAATCAAGAAAATGATGATTGTAGATGCCAAGGACATATATGGATTAGACAGAGGTTTTCATGTAGAAGGATAGAGAAAGAAGAATTCAGTTATGAAGAACTACATTCAAGGCTACCGAGCAGAACAAAGGTATTATCTATCACAATAGGTGATATATATTTTGTGAACTTAATGGATATGTAATCAACAATATAAGATTGCAATAAATTAGGTCATATATTTTTTTCTCTCTAACAATTGTAGCAAGCAGTAAAATCCTTTAAGAAGGTGGACTTAACATTCTTTATGTAAATCTCTTGACCGAGTACACACATACACTGTGTTGTTGAAATCTCTTAACCGAGTAGACTTAACAAGTCTGACATGTTACTCCTAACATGGAAAGATCATCAGAAGTGATCACAACTTGTAGCCCTAACAAGCACCTTCCATTCTACAGATAGTGAAGCTTTGTGAGTTTCATCCCCACCATAGTTTTTACCTTCTAACAAGGGTTTATGCGTTATCAAATACTTCTATCATGAGTAAATGAGTTTCATGAATGTTTCAATGTTTTTTTACATGCACTTACATTAATGCTATGATATTTCATGCATTAAGTAGAAAAGATACAATGGTCGGTTATGCAAGTAATGAGTGCTAAAGATTAATTGATAGAAGTTTTAAGGGTACTAACTCACCCCTCCCCTCTCATTACACACCCTTCCATTATTCCAACAATTGGTATCAGAGCTAGATCTCTTATTTGGAAAATTTTAAATCACTGGAGAGAAAAGATCATACAATGGAAAGGTATAAGCTTGATAAAAATATTGAGAATCAGAAGTTGCAAATAAAGATTTTCTATGAGAAATAAAAAGAGGCAAGAAGAAAAATGAAAGAGTTATTGGATGAAATAAAAGTCATGGCATCTCGCTACAATGAAAATGACTATCATGAAGAAGAGATACCTGACTTATTTGATTCATCTAGATTTGGTAATACATCTAACACATCTGAAGAAACCATTGCAGATCTAAATGAAATTAATCAACATCTGAGTGAACAAGTGAAAGTACTATAGATTAGTCAAGAGACACATATGGTAAGAATGATTTATGTTATGAAAAATGCAAGACAAGATGAACAAGAAAGAACTTTGGCTATTGATGACAGGAGAAAGATTACTGAAAAATTGCAAGAGAAATAATCTGAGATACAAAGACTTACTGAACATCAGATTGAGATCACCAATCAAATAGTTCTTATGAGTCATGAGGCCAATCGAGTGAACATGGAACTTACTGGAAAATTGGAAGTTATTGGTGATCTAAAAGAAGAAAATGAGAAACTAAAGCATGAAGCGAAGATTCAACAACAACATAATGATATGATCAAGAAAGTTGAATATAGTACAAAAAGAATGGATGAATTTCTGAATGGACAAAGAAGAATCAACAAAAATACTGATTTAGGGTATACTGAGCAAGGAGAATCATCAAACTGAGATGATCAAAGGAATGTCTACACAAATCCAACACCAAAGAAGCATTCATGTAACCAATTTGGAAAACTAGGCCACACATCAAGTGTTTCCAAGAGCAAAGAAAAATGTATTCCTAAAACTACTTCTACATTCATATGTAATTGTTACCCTATTTTTCATCATGCCAAGATAATAGACAAATAGTAAGGGTGCATTTAGGTTCTTTCATTCAACAGTGCTTTTCAGGTGATCTGGATCATCATTTTGTTATTGCATTCATATCAGATTTTTATTGTACTCTAAGTATTGATCACATGCCAAAATTTTATAGCCAAATTCATAAATTGATCATTATGTGGTGCATTCATACTGAATGTAATTTTACAAAAATTTCTTTCATTATTCAAACCAATAAAGAAGAGTACAAAGGCAGAATAGAAGGAAGTGATAGAAATATGAGTAGGTCCTTTGCATTGCCTTGAAGTGTTGTCTATATATCAAGAGCTGGATGCCATGTCTGGTCCAAGTCCTCCGGTCCTTTGTCTGAGTCTGCATTTGTCTGGTTCTAAGTCTTCAGGGGTTGTCCTACATCATATTTAAGAGATTTTTAGATCCGGTTGGATCTAAGCAATGCAAAAGAACAAGAACATCATACAAACAATCAATTCTTTCATGGCTGCATATACTTCTGATATTCAATGCAGTAGCAAAATGA
>MU225272.1:3387751-3408818 GCA_018584345.1 Thuja plicata | reverse complement strand
TATATCCTTTATTAAAACCAATATTTAGGGGCATTAGTCATTTTTGAAATTGGCCTTTAGGGCTTCATTTCAGGCATCAATTGTGCCATAAAACTAGGGATTGTGCTATTTTGGAGGAGCTAGTTGTCAGGCTTGATTTTAGGCATCATTTTGGCGTTTAATTTGGGGATGATCTATCTGTTTGAGAGGGTCTTTTTGGAGGGATCTCATTTTTGAGATTATCCATGTGGGCTATTTAGTGGACCTTCATTTTCATAGTAAAGGGGGTCGGATTTGGTGGAGAAGGAGGTTTTAGTGAACTACTTTGTTCCTATACCACTTTTCTATGCATTTTTGTATCCATCTGGTTGTAGATTTTGGAGAGAAGGTATATTAGTGAATATATCATTCCTAGGTGCTTTGAAGGCCATTTTTGTAATCATCTTGTCAGATTTTTTGAAGAAATGAACCAGATTCTTTGACTCCCATTTTGTGTACTTGTTTTTCAATATCGAATCCTGTTTCATCTTTTCTAGCAAGTGTTAAATTGGTTATTATCTGAAGGAAGTGAATGAAATTCTGTTCTTTCTCAAGGAAATTAGCAGCCCCTAGGCCTTACAAGAGAAATCTATGTTGTTAATTATCCAAGTTGTTTGTGGTAGAACCCTGATAGCATGAGTTTCTTAACCTATATGTTGAACAGAGAATCAGATTGTTAAAGTATTCATTTATGAGTCAGGATTGAAATTCATCTTTTTGAGAAGTCTGAATTATTCTCGGTGTATCACCCCTATCTATTTCCAGTTTTAAAGTTTCTTTTTTCCCTTTCCCTATCAAGTTTCAAATCAGGAGGTGATATCCTGAATCAAATAGGAGCCGACCTAGAATCCGGAGATTCCTCTTCACTTATAGTCTACCCACAGCTAGGAGAGGTTTCCATTGTGAGGATGGAATTGTCGTGTAGCCCTAATGCCTGAGTTAGGGTGACAATTCTAAGCCTGAACAGTAATTTTTATAACTGTAACAAGCATAGACACAAAGCACATGAACAAAGATCTAAGATGAGCAAACCAAAGAAGAAATCTTACATGGAAAAACATTTTTCTACTTGCAACATGCATGGCCACACATTTCATGAATGCAAAAAAAGGATAAAGCAAGTCTCGAAACCCAAAGAACAAGAAAATACATATCAACTGAGAAGAGTCGGTAATACATATGTTTGGGATTAAAACACTTGGGTAAATTGCACAACATGTGGTAGATATGGACATATAGTTGCTAACTGTATTAGGAAATTGATACGAAGATCTAGAAATTGGACTAACCCTGTAATGGCATGCTTTTACTATCATAAGGTCGGTCACTTAAGCAAGGACTACATGGACCAAGTGACAGAGTCAAGCACTTTTGCAAATGGAAATACTATTGAAGACATCAGGAGAATGAGAAATAAAATGTGGAGGAGAGCTTAATATAATGATAATGCTGGATAGAGCACTATAGTTGGTGACACCTCATCTAATGGATAAGGTGATTCCACCACCCCCACCTAAGCAATACAAGTATGGAACTGTACTGTACAAAGATGTATTTCACATTAGGTCCTATATTCATTAAGAATATGCCAAATTATCATGAATGAAGATGCACTATGGTATTTCATGTTATTTTTTGTGAATCTAGTCTGGTCGGTCAATATGAACTGAGCATAAACTGCACGTCGGTAAACATATGAAAGATAACCGAGTCGACACTATATACTGAGTATCATTGGTAAACATGTGGAAGACAAACAAGTTGAAACTTTGTACCGAGTATTGTATACTCACCGAGCTAAAGACTTTGGTGGGTTAACTGAGCATCTATGTTTTGTCAACTGAGTGGTAGGTGAAGCATTTAATGCATCACTTAGGGTATATTTTTCTATAAAAAGGGCAACGTGAAATCATTTGTTCACCCAGCGTTAAAGATAAAATTACAGAGAAAAAAAGAGAGATTCTGAATGATCACATTGCAGAGCAATTCAAAACACCTTTAAAGCTACTTCAATAGATTTCAAGCAATAACAACAAACATCCAGTGAGTATCTAGACTTATCGAGCTAACAGGGTATTTTGTGAAGAAGCACTAAATTTAAATGAACAATGGAAACCACTTCACGAACCTTGAAGATAAAGATGGAAAAGGATTATAAGGTTGTTCTAATCAAGAACTTGACCTATGAGGAACCAAACTATAAGTTTTTCCCTGAGGTTGTTTCTCAACTCGACGACGAGGGAGCATTCTTGAGTATCCCACCTAGGGTTTTACTGGTTGAAGATATCTGTGCATACATTCACTACAAAGTTGTAGAGATTTGAGACATTGAGCTTGAAGAAGCTTATCAGAGTCTATCCAAGGATGGAAAAATAAAGGATGAGTACAATCACATTGAAGTGAAATGGTTAACCAATGCCCTATTTTTCCCTAAAGAATTCAAAACATAATGGATTTGCATTGTACTCAACCGAGTGCATGATAGTAAAATGTGGTTAGATGAACCTAAGCCAATCACAAAGGATGTGATTAATGTAGTAACTAGATACCCCATCACCAAAAAGGAAAAATCCCTAAGGCAACCTAGACACCTGGAGATTGAAAAGCTAACCGGAGCCGAATGGGACGGCAGAGGTCTGAAAGTCAATTCAATCATCGACCGTGAAATGAAATTTGGTGCATATGTGATTGGATACAAGATCTTTCAAGAAAGAAGAATGAACAACGCTGCTTCTGGAGTCGTTGACACTACATACAAGATAGAAAAGAAAGGTGTGCAACTAGACCTAGCCGAGCTGCTACTAAAACAACTGGAAGAAAACATGAGAACAATTAGATTATCCTAATCTAATACATGTAAGTTTGGTTCTCTATTAATGTGTACATTATTTTACATCCAAAACTTCTTTCCTTCAATCGGTAATGTCACTTGGGACACCAACCGACCTATCACAACACAGATTAGTGATTACGTTAGATCAGTAGGACATAATTTCATTCCACTATTGGATACATAATTCAATACATTTAAGAATAGGATGTAGAAGAGGATGAGAATCCCTACATAGTTGGTTGAAAAATACAAAGATGAGATATTCTTTTTAGTTGACACTGACACTACACTCATTAAATTTTCCAACCCAAGAATAACATGGTTACCATGATTAGATTATGAAATTGACATAGATCTGGCTAAAAAAGTTATTGAAGCCCTATTGAATGAACAAGTTGACAAATCCATAAGAAGATTTGGTACTTATGAGGAATCTAGATCTAGAATTAAGACTAGCTTAGTAGTCAAGAAAATAGGGAAGAAGAAAACACAAATGGTGAAAACACTTAAGAAGAAACTCTCGGTAACTGATGAAGAGTTGGAACAGTCAGCAGATGTCACCAAGGAATAGTCACTTATCAGTGAAGGTAAAGAGTTAAGTGATTCAAAGTCTACCAAATATGATGAAAAGCCACTAAAGGCCAAGAAAAAAAGTTACTAAAGTAACAAATACATCTAGGACAAGGAGAAAAACAACTAAGATAGACTCACCACCATTGAAGAAAGGCACAGTGAAAACATATCATAAAAGAAAATCCTCAATCGAGAAACCATCACTGAGACAACAAAAGAGATATGTAATAGGTAGAGAAGACAAGGATGATACTGAAGAATCAGATTGAGAATAGAGAATCCAAGCAGAAAAGGCCAAAATACCAAAGATAATTGATGAAATTGCAGAGTTAGTCATCAATACAGGAAGTATACAACATCATAAGATTAGATAGTGGGAAAATATGTCTATCAAGGATCAAAATAAAATAGAATAAGTAATCATTAAGATGATGACAAATTACAAATATGACCTCTACAATTTGCAAATCATATTCCATAGGAGCTACAAGGAAAAATATCAGCTAGGTGGACATATGCATTGCATATGGAGAAACAGATGAGGGAGAAATCCCTAGTTTCATTTATAACCAACTCCTCAGTTGAATAAATTGACTCAACCATGAAGGAGTATACCAAGAAATTTTTTGCAAAAACCAGAGTATACAAGGTATTGCAGAACAAGCTGGAAGATATTGACATCGAGAGCAATAAGATTTGGAATCAAAATTTTAATCCACCTGAGTAGGTACTAGATCTAACCGAGACTGCTCACTCCAAGGAGAATAAGGCTACGCTGATCCCCGAGCACATTTTCATCAATGAAACTGAGGATGTCAATCTTATTGACTTAACCATAGAGGGAAGTAAGGCCACAGATGATATTCCTCAAATATTGCAATCATTAGGGGAAACACCAGACATCACTATACAAGATATCACTCATGATGATTTTGATAATGATGCAAAGGCTAATGAAGATGTCACAAAAGCCACTGAGAAAACAAATCAAAAGGACACTAATGATGTTGAATAGGCATAAATACCAGGTAATATGCCTTTATTGATGCAAGAAATAAATATAATGATTGAGTCACAACAGACACCACCTGAGACAAAAGAAGACAAACCAATGGACAAAGGTGATGAGAAAGGGGAAGAGAAAATTACCAGTGGAGAGGATAAACTGAGTGATACACCCACCAAGGATAGTGGAAAGGCAGACAAGGCTGAAAATCAAGAAAAGGTTGAAGTAGAGATGTCTACAACCAACCAACAGGTACTGACCATGCAACCTAGCCAAGGAACCACACCTCCAAAGAAATCAACGATAGAAACTACGCAACAAAAGGCTCTTGTTATAGTACCTCACTCCCCTACATCAAGCAACATTAAGAAGAAGAAGAACAACAAGAAAAGTAAATCCCCCATTACACTTGAGGAGATCATAGACATACCCAACTATGATCCAAGAACACATGATCCCGAGTCACTGACAAGGTATGGGGAGCTATGAAAAAGGAAAGCACAACAGGACAAACTCAGAATGGAACACCGAAATTCACAAGTCTTAGAAACAACAAAGTAAATTCTATTGCAAGTAGTTCCTGACACAGATTGATCAAAATGCACCCATCATTGATCAAATTGTAGTTCTGACCGAGGCAATAACAAAACAAAATGTAGATGCCAAGAAGGTCATAAAGGAAAGAGAAGAAGAGAATTATCACTAAAAACTCATAGAGAAAATCAGCCAAGAAGTGGCAGAAAATAAGGTGAAACTTTCTGAACTAGTAACTACATTAGAACCTGTTATTTCAGAATTAGTTACCTTAGTTCAAAATTAGTTCACTATTGAAGACTTCACTACCGAGCATAATGAATAGATAGATAAGTTAAATGGGGATCTAAAAGCTAGTGCACAAAGTCTTTCAACCAAGCCAAATGCATTCCAAGTGCATTATGAAAAGCTAGTTGAATCTAAACGGTTAAGACTTGAAATAAAAAAGGCTGAAAGAAAAATTAGAGATGAACTAACCTAGATACAAGCTATGTTACTATTGAATCTCACATTGCTGATGACACACATGACTATGATAAAGACTCTTATTTCCACCCTAGAGATGTCAGTAGAAGAGAGCATCTATGACATGCACACTCAAATCACATTGGATAAAATGACCCTAGAGCACTTAAAGGAGAAATAGGAAAAGATGATAACAGTCATTAAGAAATCCCATTCACATATACTTGACAAGTTGTAAGTTATACATCTTTATCGTTACTTTCAAAAAAGGAGGAAACATGTATATACATTATATCTACATGCCAAGGCATGCACATAGGGAGAGTCATTGTAAAAGTACAAAACTTGGTGTATATATTTTCCTCTATTAATGTCTACTACTCTTGTGAATGTGCATTCATGTTTTTCTTTAAATTTACAATAAAATAGAAAATTGCATTGCTCGCTTGATGTTGGGGGTTTTCCTGTTGATATGGTTTTTCAGCTATGTCATGACCATTGAATTTTATTATGTGACTTGCTAAGAAATTATAATGCTTTTCAGCTTCTACCCTTCCTTTGATCATTGGAAAGCCAAGCATTAACATGTATCCCATACTTAATATGCAAGCAAAGATTCCATCAATTGGTCTGTAGACATCTTAATCAAATACCAAGCACAAACAAAAGCTACACAATCCAAAAGGGATTATAAGGTAAATTTGGATATTTTTCACATGCACTTGTATGCAATTTTAAAGTTATTCTTTTTTTTTCCTATTTGATTATAGATTTTTAAAGTGAATTTCTTTTATCGCATCAGACCTTAAAAGGTTTTGCTAAGCATTGAGTGAGATTTCATTTTTTCCCTTAACTTAAATTGTAAACTAATAATATATAGTTATAGTATATATTTATACTTTGGATGAAGGATATTTTCTATTTATAGTATTTCCACCGCCATTGCCTCCTAACACCAGAAAAATGACCTACATATATTTAGCTAATCACTTTTTTTTCTTTATTATCTTTGTTGAATTTGGGTTTTGGTTTTAACATCCATGTTTTGTAAGAATGACTATCTAGGGACAATGTAGGTAGAGAAGTTTCCAATCTAACTATTGAAGCGACTTATATTAGGATTTCATGGTGGATTTAATATGCACAATATGAATCCATCAAATCTAAAAGATTTCAGGCAAATGTGATTGATAGGTGTACAATTAGACTCCCCAATATTTTCCATTCACCACGATATGGACATTCACGACAAGACAATGAAAACAAATTTAGTCATATACTGTGCTTAGATTAATACAAATGCACACATTATTTCATATCTAAATTGTGCTTCTATGCAATTCACAATCACATTCTCTAGAAAAGCTATACTAAAATTTGGATATTTATTGCCCACCATTCCTATCAAAATCTCTTATATTGTTTGATTTTCTTAGTCTGCATTATGGCTTTCATTCATCAATTATTTTCCATAATAAAGTATTTTCTTTGACAAGCACATGAGTAATTTGCAAATAATGATTTGACAAGAGACATGATTTAAAGACATGTAAAATGTAAAAGCATAGACAAGTGAAATATTTGTAAAATTATTTACAGAAATTTATATGTAAGTGTATTTTATTCCTTTTTTAAATAAAAAATTATGCATATTAGATAATTTATAGAAAAATAAATTAATTACAGTTTTTTTTATTGATAAAATTTAGTATCTTCTAAACTTAAACAAATCAAATTTCATTTACAAATTAAAATTTACATATTTTAAGGCAGAAGCCTACAACATAGTGGTATGTGAGTCTCTTAATTGGGAACTCTTGGGTTTGAATCTAATCAACTTAATAATAATAAATTAAAAATACTCTCAGCCTTTGGCCTATTACCTATAAAAAAAAATTACATATTTTAAATTATTGACAATAGAAATATTTTTTTCCTTTAAGAATGGTTTGATAATAAATTTTTTATTGCTTGAATTTGTATTCACTTTTCACTTCTCTATTTTTCATTCTTCTTAATTAATGATATTATATTTTAATCATTTTCTAAAGGAAATATTAAATAATATTTAAAACTAACTAATAAAATATTATCTATTATATATAATTTATAATATATAACTTTATATATTTTAATAATATAATTAATATATAATAAATATAACAAAAATTATAGTGAGGTGTAAGAATGAGAGATAGGATCCACACAACTGATCATAATAAATAATAAAAAAATTCTTGTCATTTAAAAAAAATTCTAATTGCTTTTATGATATAATAAAGTTGTTATTTTTATTTGTCAATTTATGAAATGTAAGAGTGAGAGATAGGATCCACCACAATCACAGATGAGATCTAATATAACTGTTTCTATTAATTTTTTTTGTCTAAATGATTATATAATATAATATAATATAGTAAATTATTGTTATGTTTATTTTTCAACAAATAAAAGATTGATATTTTCATTACCAAGTATGTAAGGTGAAAGAATGAGAGAGAGAATCCACGGTTAAGATAGAATACACTTTTTTTTTGTTTTCTAAATAACTTTATAATATATTAAAATAAAATAAAATAAATTATTTTCATTTTCTAATAAATAAAAGATTGTTGCTTTCACATCCCAATATATGAGGTGTAAGAGCAAGACATGGGATCCAACACTAATATCAAATATAAGATCTTATATAATTATTTCTATTTTAATTTTTTTTAATACTAAATGAATTTTGTAATATAATAGAAATTTTTTATTTTCATTTCCCTAGAAGTAAGAATGATAGATAAGATCCACCACTAAAATCAAAGATAAGATCTAATACAATTATTTTCATTTGTATTTTTTATTTCTAAATATTATACATTTTAATAAAATATACTAAAATGTTGTTATGACTATTATACAAGATTTCTATTTACATTTTTCAATATATGAGGTTTAAGAATAAGAGTTAACATTCAAAATTTTAAATCTTTTCTAAAGAATCAACTAAAAAACAGTTAATAATAAATCTATGTAACCTTTATTGGTTCTCTTGTATTAAATTCTTAAGCATTTTTTTTAAAATTAGTTTGATAAACTTTCAATTATGAACTTTTTTCAATATTTATTGATTTTATTTGGGTTTTATTATAAGAAAAAATACAACAAAATATGCATGAAAGGAAGGATAATTATATATTTCATGATATTACAAATTTCTCCACCTAAACTATAACCCTAATCAAAATCCTAACCCTAACCATAATTCAACCATGATATAAACCTTAAACCTAACCATAATACTAACCATAGTCATAATCATAAACCCTCAACATTGATCCTAACCCTAAACCTTAACCATAATTACAATGTAGATTGTAATCTTAAATATTATCCTACCTATAGGTCTAATCAGGTAAACCCTAAACCCTAAGCTTAATACTAAATATAATATTAAATCCTAATTTTAAACCCAACCCTAACCCTAAACATAATCCTAACTATAACCCTAATCATAATCCTAAACCCTAAACTCTAATCTTAATTATAACCTTAAATCCTAACGCTAATCAAAGCTCGTAAACTAACTATAATATTAACCATGATGTAAACCTTTACTCTAATAATAATCCTAACCCTAGCTCTTATCCTAAGCTTAATCATAAACCATAATTGTAATCAAAACCATAAAATATAATCTTAATTATAATCTTATATCCTAACCCTAAACAAAATCATTATACTAACTATAATCCTAACCATGATTTAACCCCTTACCCTAATAATAATACTAATCGTAAACCCTTATCATAAGCCTAATTATATACCATAATTGTATTAAAAAACCTATACCCTAATCCTAATTGTAAACCTAAACCCTAACCCAAATATTAAATCTTAATCCTAACCCTAACCATAATCAAAATCATTGTAATAAAGGAAATATGGAGATATTTAGATAGGGTTTTGAAAAATGAGGATTTGGATATAAAAGAGACCCTATGCCACATTTAACCACTTACATTTAATTGTAATAATAAGGAATGTAAATCTGAAAATGTTTGTAAAGAATAATGGAATGAAGACATTAAAAGTACTTATCTTCGAAAAAGAATCTATTGAAAACCTTGTCAAACGGTCTCAGAAATTGTTTATTTTCACATTCTTAAACCAAAACTATGAGATCTACAAAACCCATAAATATTTTTCTTTTCTGAGCCAGGTCGACCTTGACCCAAATATGGGGGCACAATTGCACCCCAAAATGTCAACCTTGACTTGCACTACTTCGATGGAAATTATGTTCGCAGATCCCGAAAGTTGGCCGAAAAGGGTATCTGAATCTACTCTGAAACTTCTAAAATAGTGACTATAAATATCTGAAAATAATAGGTCGATCTTGACCCTTTATGTCGACCTTGACCTACACTAATGTGGCAGAAATTCTGTTCTCGGATCCCAAAAGTTTGTCAAAAAGGGTATCTGATTCTTCTCTATAATTTGTTTTTCTGTACCTGTACCTACAAGAAAAATGGTTTTATTTGTTGGGGGGAGGGGTTTGCCTTGTTCAAACCCCAGTTTTGGAATTAACCTTAAAATATAATTTAAATTGCAGTAATAAACAAAGAAAATAGAACAATTCACCTTGCTGTTGAAACCCTTGTGGAGGATTCGAATCTTTAGATCCACAAGTATGAATGCACCAAATTAATGTAGAGTGTAAGATGTATAATGTAGGATATCTCAAATCAATTGTTTTTAGATCTTCAACACCGATCTTGAATGGATCTTGGAATAGGAAGAAGCTTGCATGGATGTGGACAAAGAAATCTTCAACAAGAGGGCTCCATAGAGCTTGAATCCTTCAATGGCTACCAATGGATCTCCTTGATGAATTGAATTCTTGAATGCTTGAGAGTAGATGATCACTTCAATAGATTATGCGTCTTAGGTGCTTCAAGTATTTTTCTCTCCAAATCTTGTCTTAGAGAAAATGAGAGGAGAAAGGCTTCCTTATACACAAATCTAGGGCACAATATTCTAGAGAGGCTGACATAGGAGAATTAAATTCCAATTAGGCCTATACCCCTATAAGTGGACCTATATTAAATATTATTTTAACATCCGTTACTTCAGATTTTGAAACAGTTGACCCGAAAGCGGGAATTAAATATTTCCAAACCCATATATCTAGAAAATTTGGAAACTTGAAATTTGGACACTGGGTCAGGGTCGAGGTTTACCCTAACCTAGGTCAGGGTCAAGATCAACCTTGACCTAGGTTAGGGTTGAGGTCAACCTTGAACGAGAAGGTCAACCTTGACCCTAAGGTCAAGAACCTCAAATTTGCAGAGCAAGATGCCAGAAACAGGCTAGAGAGAAGTGGAAAATTGGGCATAACAAAGGAAAAGCCAGATCCAAGTCAAAGACCCATTCAAGGCATTTGAAATGACCCAAAACCACTTACTTAGAGGGCTAAACTAGTCCAAAATGGAAGTGCTTCCATTTTTCGATGATACATTTAGCCCCCACTTTAGCAAGAGTATGGACTCGATGCAAACTCTTGGTAAAGGAGATCATAAAGAAAAGATAATCATATTGAAATCAAAGGAACAAAGCAATCCTCGAGACCCCAGGGACTCAATTATTTTTCAACCCCAAGATTTGAATAAGAGAGACGTCACCAGTCAAAGAAAAGGAGAGAAAGGAGTGGCTAGCTCACCCAGTAAGATGTGTGTATCTCACTATGTACCACAAAAAGGATAGGATGACCCACCAAGCAAGTACTTGATAGTCACCCCATAAATTTGTGTGCCTTATGGCGGCTTTGTGCATGTATGTAGTGCATCTTCTGATGGATTTTATAAATTACCCATGGATCCATATCCTCGTATCACCATGGAATACATTTCTAAAATGCGTATCTCTTCAGGATTTAGCAACTTATGCGCGTTACCTTCCAAGGATTTATCATATTGAATTATAATTGAATGTGTGTCTCTTCAGGATTTAGCAACTTATGTGTGTTACCTTCAAAGGATTTAGCATGTTGAAAAACAAAAGGTTAGAACAAAAATGCATAATTTAGAATGAGGCAAGCCATATATATGCCCCCTCCTTAAGATGGAAAAATACATACTATTTTGTCATGTTAAGGAATGAAAAGAACAAGGATAAAGCCTTTTTCAACAACATCAAGACAATATCCATAGACAACACCCAGTCCAAGCTCACAGCTCCTATGAGGCCATGAAAGGGATGAATGCAAAGAGATATCATGCAAGATGTGAAAGAGTAACCCTTGTGAGGGATAGCACACTATTCAGTTTCCAAGGTGAGAGATTTATCAACCATGGAAACCCAATGGTAAAAAAAGAAATAGGTTATGATCAAGGACATAGATCCTCAATGCAAACCAAAATTTTCATGCATGATTTGATATCACATAATAGATAGATACTTCTTAACCAAGGGAAAAGTGGTTCCTGAAAAGACAAAAAAGAAGGAGATGCAATCCTTGCCCCCCAAGCTTAGGAACAAGAATGAAAGGGGACCTATTATATCGCTCACAACACTATGCAAGACAATGAGCCCCCAAGGATTAGGCTAACATTGTTTACATAATGTGGAGCTCCATAATAGGAACATAAATGTTATTTAGAGAAAACAAGATTGAAATACAACTCATTGCCACATGATATATAAAAAACTTTACTATCAATGAGCTGCCTAATCTTATAATGTAAAGCTTGACATTCATTAGTAGAGTGATCATGAAATCTATGATACAAACAAAAAGGAAGAGGCTTCAAGTGTGGACTACATTTATTTTTGCGCTTAGGTCTAGTAATCATCTTAGCACGAAGGAGTTTAGGAAAAATAACTTCTTGGTCAAATACCTTCATAGGGTCATCATGTTTTGAAGTGTTATTTGAGATGTTGGTAACATTGATGTGTTGTTGAGGATTAAATCCCAATCCATAAGAATTCTCATGCCCCTCATTCTGTAAGGGCATTTGAATTCCCTATTTATGCTTACCACATCCTTGATCATGGAATCCTTGTTTAACTAGTAAATGATAACCAGGACCATAACGAGAAGCCATATCAAAAGGAGTTAATGGAACTTCAGTAATCAGTATGTCATCATTAGTAGGTTTGACAGATTTATAGTGGGTAGAAGTAGCAACAAATTTATTACGAAGGGCATTAGACGTAGAAGCAAAATCTCATTGTTCAAATTCTCTTTGTGGCTTCATAAAATCAAGATCAGAAACCTTATACTCTCCAATAAAGGTAGGATTAAAATTGAAGGTTCCCCAATCATCTCCAAGAAGAGCATTAGAGGAAGAAGGATTACTATTAGGAATAGGATTATTGTGGGTTTGAATATTCAAACAAGGATTTGGTCCATGAAGTGTATATATCATGTTTTTGTGAATAAACTTGACTTTATGGTGAAGGGTGGAAGGAACAACATGCATCTCATGCAACCAAGGTCTACCCAAAAGGAGGTTATAATTAAGATTTCTAGGAATAACATGAAAAGGAGTATTCAGGATGACCATACCTACTTTGATAGGTAAGGTAATGATGCCCAAATTCTTCTTAACAATGTTATCATAGCCATGTATAGGAACATTGTCAAGTTGAATAGTTGAAAGATCAAATTTAATCTCTTTGAGCATGTCCATGCTACAAATATTAATCCCATATCCATTATCAATCAAGGTCCTATGAATGATACTCTTATTGATAGTAACAACAACCATAAGAGCATCATATTTATTTTATACTTCTTTAGAAGGTAAATCCTTTGAGTAAATACAATGTCAGGAGGACCTGAGGTAGCATGCATGCACTGTAAGAGGGCATTGATGTTATCTTGATTATGTGGAGTGGGAAGAGTTGCTAGAAATTTTTGCAAGGCTTCATGGTAGGTAGGTGAATTTTGAAGAAGCTCCCATAAAGAAATCTTGGTAGGGTATTGCGCAATTGGTTTATCAAATCATACTCCTTGCTAGGAAGACATGGTGGAGGAGGAAGAATGGGTTGAGAAGGTGGTAAAGAAGCCAAAACATTAGGATGAGGGTTATTCCTTATAAGATAGGCATGTGAAATGGAATTTGTGTTATCAAAGAAATCCAAAGGATCTCTAGGTTTACCCTTAATTGTTATTTGAGGACATCCTTTTAACATCAACAAAGGTTTAGGATATATAATTCTAGGTGCATCAATGTTGAAAATAGTGGAACATGAAGGTAACCATGCACACACCCTCTAGTAAAGGTCAATTAAAGAGGTTGTGGATGAGGATGAAATGGGAATAGGATCAATGGAGATTGTATTTGAACAATTTTCATCCTCACTAACATGTACCTCAATACGGGATCTATCCTTTTTTGCAATAAAAGCCACATCAAAGTATTCAAAATAAAAATCATACATGTTGAACACAAAGTAGCACTACAAGCATGAAAAATGTAATTTTTTTGGTATTTTTAAAGCAATTTTTTCTTTTTATTTATGAAATATAAATGCAAGAGCATAAAATAAATCTACTTTTATATGCATGTAAGACCTAACATAAAATGAAAATATAACACCAAAAAGAAAGAGTTGTCTATCGCGGGTTCACCAAAATGTAATAAAGGAAATATGGAGATCTTTAGATAGGGTTTTGAACAATGAGGATTTGCACATAAAAGACACCCTATGCCACATTTAACCACTTACATTTAATTTTAATAATAAGGAATGTAAATATGGAAATGTTTGTAAAGAATAATGGAATGAAGAAATTAAAAGTACTTATCTCCAAAAAATAATCTACTGAAAACCTTGTCAAATGGTCTTAGAAACTATTGATTTTTGCATTCCTAAGCCAAAACTGTGAGATCTACAAAACCCAAAAATCATTTTCTTTTCTGAGTCAAGTCAAACTTGACCCAAATGCGGGGGCACAATTATACCCCAAAATGTCGACCTTGGCTTGCACTGTTCCGACAGAAAGTATGTTCGCGGTTCTCAAAAGTTGGCTTAAAAGGGTATTTGAATTTGCTCTGCAAATTCCAAAATAGTGACTGTAGATATCTAAAAATGATAGGTCAACCTTGACCCTTTATTTCGACCTTGACCTGCAGTGCTCCGGTGGAAATTCTATTCTCGAATCCCAAAATTTTGTTGAAAAGGGTATCTGATTCTTCTCTATAATTCATTGTTACATACCTGTACCTGTAAGAAAAATGTTTTGTTTGTTGGGGGGAGGGGTTTTCCTTGGTTAAAACCCAGTTTTGGAGTTAACCTTAAAATATAATTGAAATTGCAGTAATAAACAAAGTGAATAGAACAACTCACCTTGCTTATATTGAAACCCTTGTGGACGATTTGAATCCTTAGATCCAAAACTATGAATGCACCAAATGAATGTAGAATGTAAGATGTAGGATGTAGGATGTCTCAAATCAATTTTTTTTATATCTTCAACACCAATCTTGAATGGATCTTGGAATAGGAAGAATCTTGCATGGATGTGGATGGAGAAATCTTCAACAAGGGGGCTCCATAGAGCTTGAATCCTTCAATGGCTACCAATTGATCTCCTTGATGAATTGAATGCTTAAGATTATATGATCACTTTAATAGATTATGCGTCTTAGGTGCTTCAAGTCTTTTTCTCTCCAAATCCTGTCTTAGAGAAAATGAGAGGAGAGAGGCTTGCTTATATACAAATATAGGGCACAATCTTCTAGAGAGGCTAACATAGGAGAATTAAATTCCAATTAGGCTTATACCCCTAAAATTGGACCTATATTAAATATAATTTTAAGATTCGTTACTTCGGAGTCCAAAATAGCCGACTCAGAAGTGGGGATTAAATCTTTCCAAACCCCAACATCTGGAAACTTTGGAAACTTGAAATTTGGACCCTGGGTCAGGGTTGAGGTCGACCCTAACCTAGGTTAGGGTCAAGGTAAACCTTGACCTAGGTGAGGGTCGAGGTCGACCTTGACCCAGAAGGATTACCTTGATCTTGAGGTCAAGAACCTCAAATTTATAGAGTAGGATGCCAGAAACAAGCCGAAGAGAAGTGGAAAATGGGGTAGAATAGGGGAAAATCTAGATCCAAGTCAAAGACCCATTCAAGGCATTTAACATGACCCTAAACTACTTACTCAGAGGACTAAACCAGTCCAAAATGGAAGTACTTCCATTTTCTAACGATACAATCATAAACAAGATCATAACCTAGACCCTAAACACAAACCCAACTATTGCATGAATCTCAACCCTTAGTCTAACCTTAACCTTTAACTTTAATACTAATCAAAACTTCAACTATAGTTTAAACTTTAACCCTAATCATAATCTTAACAATAGTCCTAATCTTAAATCCTAATCCTAATACTAACCCTAACCCTAATAAAAAACCTAACTTTAATCATATTTCTAATCATGGTGTAAACTCTAATCATAATGATAAGATCATAATCCTAAAACTTAATGTTAATTCTATCTTGAATCCTATCCCAAAATACCTACATTGTAGCCATATTATAAATCATGATGTAAACCCTTACCCTAACTATAATCATATCACTAACCCTAATCCAAACCCTAACTATAATCAAAACCCTGACATTATCCATAATTCTAACCAAAACCATTATCCTAACCCTAACTCTAAACTTTATAACCCTAATCAAAACTCCAATACTAACCATAATTCTATCCATGATATAAACCCTAAACCTAAGCATAATACTAACAATAATCCTAACCATAAACCCTAACCATAATTATAATACTAACTATGATGTAACCCATAACCAAGAACATATTCCTAACTAAAATCATAATCCTAAACTCTAAACCCTAACACAAAACCATAACCCTAATTACCACCCTAATTAAAACTAAAATACTTATCATGATGTAAACTCAAACCTTAATAAAAAAACCTAATCCTAAACCTTAAACCCTAATCCACATTGTAATCTTAAATACTAACCCTTATCGAAACCTTAACATGAACTATAATACTAAACACAAGTTAAATCCTTATCTAAATAATAATTCCAACCATAATCCTAACACTAACCCTAATCCTAACTCTTATCAAAACCTTAACACCAACCATAATAGAAAACATGATTTAAACCCTTACCCTAATAGTATTCCTAACCATAATCCTAACCCTAATCCTAATCCTAATCCTAACCGTAAAACCTACCCCTAATCAAAATCATATCCCCTATCATAATACTAACCATGATATAAACTCTTACCCTAACCATAATCATTATCCTAAACCTTAAACTCTAATAACAATTGATGTTGTACAAATAATGTCAATGTTCACAATGTAATAGCGCAAATGAATAAGACTTCTATTTCTAATATTTTTTGTTTTCATAACATACATTATGCTAATGTTTTTATTCTAAAATATGAGACATTAAACATATTTCAAAGTCGATGCATAAAATTTATATAAAGCACTAAACGCGTGGAAGATATATATGAATACTATTTGGCAAATGTTTACAAATATTTTTATATTTTATGCAATACTAAATCGAATTGACAATCAATTTGAATTTTTTTTCTAAAAATGTTGATAAAACTTAAACACACACACACACACACACACACACACATATATATATATATAAGGTTTCATGTATGTCTTATCTCATTATGAAAATTTTCATTATCTAAACACTCAGATTTATAATTATCGTAACTATAATTCTAACCATTTTCCTATCTCTTGTTAGTAATAACTAAGGGGGGTGGGGTGAATCAGTGGCTTCAAAATTTATCCTTCAAACTTAACCACCAATCTATAAACCTCAGATTATTATGTCCATACAAGATGGATGCCATGAAATACTAATAATGATTAACTGTCTGTCGGTTTTCTCTGTTAATCCTTATTTTTTCTTGATTACCGATAAGCAGTATAATTATTTACCAAAACTCAGTAAATAAGCAGAGTATACCGATCAATCCAGAGTTAGCTATGTAAGATACAAAATAGTAAAGAAATGAATCATACACACATAACATATGAATTTTTAACATGGAAACCCTGTAAAGGGAAAAACCACTGGGACCGATACCCCAAATTTTCACTCTTATGAAGTGAGCCATGTTAGGAGCCAACCCTATTAAAGGTTACAAACACACTGTTAAGTGCGACCTTGTTAGAAGATTTTATACATAGAGGTTGTCACTTAGTATCGGGCATCTATTGCTACCATCCTTGAATCAGACTCCTTCTTAGACTGTCAATAGGTATCGGGCAAGTCCAATGCTACTTTCACGAATCAACCTTTTTGGCACTCCTTGAGATGTACCTCAATATATACAAGACTGTTAAGTCCTGCTCGGTTAAGAGACTTGATGCTTCAATGGTTAAACTGAAACACTATGACCTGTTCATATTGCAACTTTGAATTGCAGATTTTCATATTTATTTAAGTACATTACCTCTCTGACCAATGTATCAATTCAATCCTTTGTGCTCCATACTTTTTGCTCTGCGATGTTGTGCTTCACTGTTCGTCGGTGTCTGCAAAATTCCTTAGATCTTCCTTTAGCTTGTTTGATTAGTACTACATGAAGTTGTTCTTCATCAGTTTCTCTTCAGCATCCTCTTTCTATTCACTCCCCTTAATCCCATTCGTAAATGAATTAAGCTTGTCTCTTATATAGACATGATATTCATTGTTTCTTGATTCTTGATTCTTGATTCTTGGCATGAAAAATAATCCAGCCAATTAGATTTAAAGCATAACTCATGATTTGTCTCATAGATATCTTCTTGCCAATTGTAAAAATCATTTTTAAATCAATCACTTATCTCTGGTCGAATAAAACAAAGTGGACAACTAGTTAAGTCTATTTTTAGCTCTACTAGCTAGATATTTTATTCATTTTCTGAACTTTTTGTTTCGTCGGTCACCACTATAGTTAGTTGTCAGTGAGAACTAATAGTTCCATTGGTGAGACTCTAGTTAGCTTTGTGATCTATGTCCATTGGGCATCATCAGAATTTTACTCATTGGGCAACCTTCTGACTTTTCTCGTTGGGAATCACTATGGTTTTTCTTCGTCGGGCAACACTATGCTTCTGATTGTCGGGTATCACTGTGATTTTTCTTCTTTGCTTTGACCGTCGGTGTGCACTCCATCGGTGTTGTTTGTCACTTAGTGAATACTTGAATTTTTTGCATTGTTGAAAGCATAATATTTTTTCCTTTGATTCTCTGAAGTCTTTAGCATTATGTACATGACCGTACAGATGATATCAAGTTGACATCAATTACAATACAATACATTAACTAATTTAATGCCTTGCATTATCTTCAACTTAACATTGTCAAACATTCAATCAGTTACATGTCATCAATCTCTCCCTTTGGCATTGATGGAAACATACTATATTATCATACTATACTATTTCTAATATAATATGAAATACAACATTTGAGATTCATCACACTACCAATCTTTTTGTTCTTATAACCGATAAATGTCTAACCATCGGTAAGCTTTGTTTTAGCTTGGATTTGATTCTTGCATCTCTCTGTCTCCTGATGTGTTGTGTTCTTTCCTTGTGTCAATTTCTCTCCCTTGATTGTTCTTCTCTTTTGATGTATTTTTCTCTTGTCAGCAACTCTCCTTTTGTATAATCTTTCCATACAATTTCTCTCCCTAAGGATATAATCTCTCCCTGTTGGAGCAATGTGATAATGGATAATCTCTCTCCCTTTCCAGAAAGAATTGATAATATAGATAATTTATCTCCCTTTGACAACAATGCCAAACAAATATTTTATAAATATCTGACATTCATGTCAAACAATTATTTCTCTCCATCCATAATATATTCCTTGAATTTCCCTTATCCATCAACAATATGCTCTGGCGCTTGATGCTGATATATACCTGTCTGTATATAGATGTAGCTTTGAAGTTCATCTCTTTGCTTGCATCAACATTACTGATATTCTGATAATATGTAGGTTGATGTAACCTTCTAGTCATTTTACTGACTAGTAGACAAGGGTCTGACCCCTAGTCTCTTTCTCAAGTACTCAAATGCATCCTTGGGAAGTGGCTTGGTGAAGATATCAGCTAATTGTTCTTTGGATTGCACATACTCAAGTGTCACTTCCTTTGCTTGAACTTATTCTCTCAAAAAATGATACTTGATAGCAATGTGTTTAGTCTTAGCATGCATGACTGGATTCTTGGAAATGTTTATTGCACTGTTGTTATCACAATAAATAATCACTGGTTCTAGGATCTTCATATGCATACATTCTAATAATTGTTTGATCCATGCAATATTTGAGCAATTTGCACCAGCAACAACATACTCTGCTTCTACAGTAGACTGAGAGAAGCATCCTTGCTTCTTGCTAATCCATGCAACAAGTATGTCACCCATAAAGAATGCTCCTCCAGTTGTGCTCTTTCAGTCATCAAGATTTTTAGCCCAATCAGCATCGGTAAACACCTTAAGTTAAAATTTGCCTTCTCTTCTATACCATAAGCCCTATTCCTTGGTATTCTTCAGATATCTTAAATTCTTTTTCACAGCAGTCATATGTGATTCCCCGGGGTTAGAAAAAAATCTAGCAACAATTCCTACTGCATGTGCAATATCTGGTCTAGTGTGTACAACATACATGAGTTTTCCAATCATTGATATATACAAAGTCTAATTTACCTCTGTTGTCTTGTCCTCCTTTGTCAACTTACATCTAGTGGCCATTAGTGTTCCAACTGGTTTGGAATCTTCCATCTTGAATATTTTCAAGACCTCTTTAATGTATTTGGACTGTGTAATGAAAATACCTTCACTTTGTTGATTGATCTGTGGACCAAGAAAGAACTTGATCTCTCCAAACATAGACATCTTAAACTCTTTTCTCATCTCATTAGAAAATGATTTGCATAGCATATCATTGCCTCCAAATATGATGTCATCAACAAATATTTCAGCAATCAAAGTGTTAGCATCAATATTTTCCTTCAAATAAAGATTATTGTTTTCACTAGTCCTTACAAATCTAATACTTATAAGATAGGAATGAAGTTGTTCATACCAGGATCTTGGAGCTTGTTTCAATCCATACAAGGCTTTATGAAGTCTACATACCATGTTTCTCTTGTCTGGATCTACAAACCCTTATGGTTTCTCAATGTATACCTCTTCTTCAAGTATTCCATTTAGGAATGTTGAGTTGACATCCATCTGGTATACCTTGAATCCTTTGAATGCAGCATAAGTAAGTATTATTCTTACACCTTCTAGCCTAGCAATGGGCGCAAAGGTTTCTCCATATTCAATACCTTCCTCTTGTGCATACCCCTTGCATACTAGTCTTTCTTTGTTTCTTGTGACTTCTCCATTCTCTTTCAGCTTATTCCTGAATATCCATTTAGTACCTATGACATTCTTGTCATCTGGTCTTGGCACAAGTGACCATGTCTTGTTCTTCTCAATCAGCTCAATCTCATCATTCATAGCACTTATCCATTCTTCATTATCAAGTGCAGCATTGATAGATTTTGGCTCAAACTCACAAATTAAACAACTTGAGTTTAAAGACTTACTTCTTGTTCTTGTACCAACT
>MU225272.1:3320546-3364861 GCA_018584345.1 Thuja plicata | reverse complement strand
AGTATCATTATTTGAGAGAACAAGTTCAAGAAAAAGAGGTGATACTTGAATATGTGCAATCAAAAGAAAAATTGGCTGATATCTTCACCAAGCCACTACCAAAGGATACATTTGAGTACCTGAGGAAAAGACTAGGGGTCAAACCCATGTCTAATAGTCAGTAATAGGATTGAAGGCTACATCAACCATATATTATCAGAATATCAATCATGATTGATGCAGGCAGAAGCTAAACCTCAAAGCTACATCTATATACAACAAGATATATATCAGAACCAAGCACTAGAGAAGATTGTTATATTGATAATGGACAAGGGAAATTCAAGGAATATATTATGGAAGGAAAGGAATTAGTTGACAGAATGTCAGATATTTGTAAAACATTTTTTTGGCATTGTTGTCAAAGGGAGAGAATGTTTCCATATTATCATCAGAAACTTTTCATTATCAGATTACTCCAAACAGGGAGAGATCATATTCAAAGGGAGAGTTCTTGTATAAAATTTGCAAATACAAGCCAGTGACACCAAAGATGTAGAACAGTCAAAAAGAAAATTGACACCAACAGAGGTCACAACACATCAGAAGAAGAAATAGGAAAGCTGCAAAAATCAAATCTAAGCTTACAAAGAGCTTACCAGCGGTCAGACATTTTATCGGTTATCAAAACAAACTGTTTGGTAATTTGATGAATCTCAACAATTGTATTTCATATTGTAATAGAAATAATATTGTATGATAATATAGAATGTTGCCATCAATGCCAAAGGGAGAGATTGATGACATGTAACTGATTAAAAGGTTGACTATATTAAGTTGAAGATGATGCAAGACATTAAATTAGTTAATGGTTTGTATTGTCATTGATGTCAACTTGATATCATCTGTATGGTCATATACATAATGCCAAAAAATTCAGATAACCAATGGAATATAGGTTATGCTTTCAGCAATGCATAAAAGTCAAGTATTCACTAAGTGACAGAATACACCGGCGGAGTGCACACCATCGGTAAAGACAAAGATAAAGGTCACAGTGATGCCTGACGAGCAGAAGACTATATTACCCGATGAAGCAAAATCAAAGGATGCCCGATGAGCTAAACATAGTGTTTCCCGACGAACAAGATTCAATGATGCCCGACGGACGGAGATCCTGAAGCTAACTGAAGCGACACCGATAGAACTGGCATTCGTCACCGGTGATGAACTGCAGATTTGACCGACAGAATAGAGAGATCAGAAAATGACAAAATATCTAGCTGGAAGAGCTAAAGGATAGACTTAACTGGTTGTTTTATTTGTTTTATTCAAACATAGTTAAGTAAAGTGATTTGTACAGTTGGCGAGAAGATAACTACAAGATAAATTAGGAGTTAAAGCCATAAATCAAATTGGCTGGATTATTTTTCACACCAAGAATCAAGAATCAAGAACCTCGAATTAAGGAAATCATGTCTATTTAAGAGACAAGCATAATTCATTCTAAGAGTGGTCGATAAGCAATCAGATGCATGGGGGAGTGAACTGATAGAAGATGCTGAAGAGAAACTAATGAAGGATTAACTTCATGCAGTCCTGATCAATCAAGCTGAGGGAGAGCTAAAGAATTTTGCAAACACCGACGGATAGAGAAGAACAGCATCACAGAGTAGAAAGAGATGAGTACAAAGGAATTGTATTGATACATTGAGCAGAAAGATATTGTAAGTAAATAGATCTGAAAATCTGCAATTAAGTTGCATTAGAAACAGGTCATTTTGTTTCAGCTTAACCATTGAAGCATTAAGTCTCTTAACAGAGCAGGACTTAACAGCCTTTTTTAATTGAGGTATATCCTAATAGATTACCAGAAGATTGACTCGTGATAGTAGCACCGGTCTTACTTAAAGCCTATTAACGGTCTAAGAAGGAGGCTGATTCAAGGATGGTAGTAAGATTTGCATAAAGCCTATTGACAGTCATGAGACTGATTCAAGGATGGTAGCGTAGATGCTAGGTACTTAGTGACAACCTATGTATTGAAAATTCTCTAATAAGGTCACACTTAACAGTGTGTTTGTAACCTTTAACAGGGTTGGCTCCTAACAAGGCTCACTTCAGAAGAGTGAAAATTTGGGGTACCGGTCCCAGTGGTTTTTCCCTTAACAGGGTTTCCAGGTTAAAATCGTTGTGTTATATGTGCATGATCTATTACTTTACTATTTTACATTCTACATATACATTTATGGATTGACTGGTATACTCTACATATTTACTGAGTATGGATAAATACAGTTGACTGCTTATCGGTTATCAAAGAGAATAAGGACAGACAAGGTAAACCGACAGACAGTTATTTGTTTCAAATATTTCAATGGCATGCATCTTGTTGGGACTTAATAATTTGAGAAGTATTGATTAGTGGATTAAATTGGATAAAGTTTTTGAGGCCACTGATTCACCCCCCCCACCTCTCAGTTATAACTAACATTATTTGTATTTGTAAATATGTATAAATATTTATAAATTTATATAAATATGTGTAAATGTATATAAATATTTATTACATTGAGAGGTGTTCTTACAATGGGAGCACAAGCTGAATATCAGCATGAAATATTTTGAGGAATATTTTGTGTATGTAAAAAAGATTGAGGAGCAGTTACATTTCTCAAAATGCCAAATGACATTGATAAAAGCTAATTTTTTTAAAAAAAACATTCATATTCTAATTATTTTTTTAAAAGAAATTTAAAAAATATTTGATGTTAGTTACGCATGATTTAAACATAAAAAGGAGAAATTAAAATAATTAATGCCAAATGGCATTTTTCATATTTGCTTTTTCCAATTTGTTTTTTTGGATTTATTTTCAATAGAGGAATGCAAAGAGGCGTATTTGAATGCAAACAATCACAAAGGAATGAAAAGAGGCACATTTAAATGCAAACAATCATAGAAGAATGCAAAGAGCCACAATTTTGAGAAGATGAAAAGACACTTTGAGATTATAAAGAACCCTCTACCCATCTCATTTTTTGCTTTGCAAAGAGGAGCAGCAAAGAGATTTGAAGCAGGAGAGAGATTTTAAGGAGATTTCAAGAGCAACCACATTTCAAAGTGATCCATTTATTTTTGGATTTTATTTTGAAGATTTAGTTTTAGTTTTAAATGTTATTTTTTAGTCACTTTTAAAATGTTTTATTTAGATTTAAAATTAGATTAAATTTTGTATTTAGATTTAGATATATATTTAAATGTTGTTTAGAGATATATATTGAAATTTTATTTTTAGATTTAGATTTAAATGATGTATTTACATTTAGATTTAAATGTAGTATTTAATGTTATATTTAGATTAATATTGTATTTAGATTTATTTCCTCTTTTTGGAGGTTTTTTTATCGTTGCATGTATTTGTTTTTCTTCTTTGAGCTCCAGATATGACAGGAAATTTGTGTTTTATTATCAATGTATTAATTTGTTACATGAATTCCAGATCCATAGGAAAGCTTGAGATCATGTTTTTTGGGTATGCTATCATGGGCTTTTACCTTAAAAGGTGCATTCTTTCACAACCACCAGCTTGCTAACAACAACAATATTCATTTAAGTATCTTCTTATGGCTCATGCATCTCATTTTTTAGGAACCTTAAGCTTGCATGCTTACCCATCATCTAGCAGCACATGCAAACTTTATAAATCTAAGATATTGAATCTTTTGTTTAAGATTATGAAAATTCAGGTTGTGTACACTCTCTTCACATCTGCTCTTTTGTGGTTAACAAAAAAACATCATATCCAATTGAGGTGGGAAACCGCGAAGAATGCATAGAGGATTGGTTGTTTCCCATTGACAGAAAACACCATCAAATTCAACTCTTTGTTAATTTGATACAAAATCTTAGCACAATGTACATGAAATTTGTGTCATTTTAGGCAAATTCCAATGAATTTAGCTATGAATGAAAGTCATTTATATAAAATTTAGTAAAGAGAAGAAAGACCAGGATGAATTCAATGAATTGTAGGTATTTGGCATTTGTTCATGAGTTTTTTATCGCATTCAATGAATACAAAAATTTTGCTTCTAATTTTTGTCAAATGATTCTAAAATTAGAATATTCAAAGTATTAATCATTACAAAAAACATAAAAAAATTATGTAAGGATAGACTTAGGCATTGCCTAACATTTAAATGAGAAAACTTTTTAAAAAATTGTTATAAATTAGAAAGTTTGATTTTACTAATTAATTTAAGATGAAATATTTAAATAATATCTAATGATTAATAATATATTATGTGCATAAAAATATAATAACAATAGAAACTTCCATTTTTTAAAGATTTATAATAGAAAGAGTTGTTATAAAATTAGAAAGTTTGATTCTTACTAATTAATTTAAGAATAAATATTTAAATAATATCTAATGATTAATAATATATTATGTGCATCAAAAATATAATAACAATAGAAAATTCTATTTTTTAAAGATTTATAATAGAAATGATTGTTATGAAATTAGGTCTGATTTTTAGTAATTAATTTAAGATGAAATATTTGAAAAAATTAAATTATTCAATTATTAATAAATTTTAAATTTTTGAGGTTGATTTTTTGAAAATCTATAATAGAATCTTATCTTCATAAAAAAAATTTATAAAGAAAGTTTTTTTCAAAAGCATAATAAAATAAAAGATTAATTTTTTAAGGATTTATAATATAAACATTTGTTTTAAAATTAGAAAGAGTAGTTATGTATTTCATTTTGAGAGTACTTACCATAAATTCTATAACTCTTAGATGAGATAAAGTGGGATTTATTTAAAATTGAAAACACATATTATATGGCTTTTATGATTGGTGGAGGAAATATTAAAAAAAATAAGCAAAAAAAAGATATGTTGCACAATTTTGTGAGATAGATAAAAGCGTTGATTGATTCGATAAAGAATTGATTGATTTGAGAAAAATAATAGACATGTATGTGAAGGAAATAAACTAGAATTAAATTTTAAGAAGCAAGCATGGATTGACGGAAAACATACAAAAATAAAAACTAAAGAAACACACATTTCCCTATATGGTTGTAGAAAAAAAAACAAATTACATAAATGCATACATGAGGTGGATAGGGTTCTCAAATATAATCTATTTTTTAATGTAGTAGACACATTGTAATTGGCATATTAGTTCCCTCCTTCAATTTATTTAGGGATCTACCTAAAAAATTAACATAAATTATATACCTATGATTCCAATCATTATATAACCCCTAAAATTAATCATAACTATAAACCCTAAACCCTAATCATAAGGTCATAGCCAAACTACAATGACATAAACCTAAACCCTAATCTTATTGAAACCTAACAATAAGATAAAATTAAACCCACAACCCTAATCTTCTCGTAACTCTAACCCTAACCTTACCCCTAACCATAAACCTAACTATAACCACAATTGTTAACATAATACTACTTCTAACTAAAAAATATACACCCTAATCCTACTATGATCGTGACCCTAACTCCTAACCCTAACTCTACACCCCTTACCATGAACCCAACTATAAACCTATCCCTAACCATTAAGATGATACTAATCCTACCCCTCACCCTACACCATATTTCTTACTGTAAAAATCACCCTACCCCTAACCATAACTCTAACCCTACCCCTAACCTTAACTCTAACCCTAACCCAAACACATAATTGTATATCCTAACTATAAAAATACTGCAACCCTAACTATAACCCTAACCCTAACCTAAATTTTAACCTTAATTGTAACCTAAATAATAACCCTAATCCTAACCTAAATTATAACCATATCCCTAACTCTAACTCTAAACATTAAGATAATACTAATCCTACCCCTCACCCTACACACTATCCCTAACCCTAACCCTAATTATAACCCTTACCCTAACCCTGGTCATTTCTATAACCATTAAGATGATACAAATCCTACCCCTCACCATACACCCTATTCCTATATTATACATCATAACCTTAACCATAAATCTAATTCTAACCCTAACCTAAATGCTAATCCATAGCCATATATCCTAACTCTAAAAAATCACCCCAACTATAACTATAACCCTAACTGTAATACTAACCCTAACTCTAACTATAAACCTAAACCTAAACCTAACCCTAACCATAAAAAATCCTAATCCTAACACTAACTCAAACCCTAACCCAAACCCATAATTGTACATTTTAACTCTAAAAATTATCGTAACCCTAACTATAAGCCTAACCCTAACCATAACCCTAATTATAACCCTAACCCTCACCCTGACCATTTCTCTAACTATAAAAAATAACCCTATCCCTATCCCTAATTATAACCCTAAACCTACCCCTAACTTTAAAAAAGACCCTAACCCTAATCCTAACTCTAACCCTAAATGTAAGTCTAACTCTAATCCAAACCCTAATCCACACCCATAACTGTATATTAAAATGGTTAAAATTCACCCTAACACTAACCCTGACCCTAAGCCTAACCCTAAAAGTACCTCTAACCCTAGCCCTAGCCCTAACCCTAACCCTAATTATAACCCTAACCCTAACACTAACCCTAACCCTAACCCCAACCCTAATGCTAACACTAAGTCTAACCCTAACCATAACACTAACTCTAACCCTAACCCTAACTCTAACTCTAACTCTAACCCTAACCCTAACTATAATTGTAACCCTAACCCTAATCCTAATAACTCTAACTATAACTCTAATTGTAACCCTAACCCTAATCCTAATAACTCTAACTATAACTCTAAATGTAACCCTAACCCTAACCTTAACTCTAAACTCTAACCCTAACCCTAATTGTAAAAATAAATCTATCCCTAATCCTGACCCTAGCCCTAATTATAACCCTAAACGTAACCCTAACTATAAAAACCACCCTAACCCTATCCCTAACCCTAACCCTAACTCTAACCCTAAACAAAAGTCTAACTCTAATCCAAACCCTAATCTAACCCATAATTGTACATTAAAATGGTTAAAATTTACCCTAACCCTAGCCCTGACCCTAAACCTAACCCTAACCCTATAAATAACTCTAACCACATCCCTAACCCTAACCCTAATTGTAACCCTAACACTAACCCTAACCCCAACCCTAATGCTAACACTAAGTCTAACCCTAACCATAACACTAACTCTAACCCTACCCTAACGATAATTGTAACTCTAACCCTAACCCTAACCCTAACTATAACTATAACCCTAACCCTAACCCTAACTATAACTGTAACCCTAACCCTAATCCTAATCCTAATAACTCTAACTGTAACCCTAACCCTTGTTGGGATTAATGGGAAGTATGTACTGAGAGGGGAGGGGTGAATCGGTACCTCTAAAACTTTTGTATCCTTTTATCAATTAACCTTTGTAATCAATTGTATATCCATTCAATCTGATCTATACTATCTTGATGTAAATTATATCAATTCATAACATTAACATAGTTGTGATCATTCATAGAAACATTCATGAAAGTAATTGACACATAACACAAGATATGATATCACAGAAAACTCTTGTTAGGAAGTAAAAACTGTGGTGGGGATGACACCCACAAAATATTCACTATCTACAAATTGGAAGGGGCCAGTTAAGGCTTACAATTTGATCATTTTTGATGATCTACCTGTTAAGAGTATTGGTGGAGACCTGTTAAATTCTACTCTGTTAAGAGCTTTAGCAACACTATTGAGTGTGCACTCGGTCAAGAGATTTGTTGTTGGACTGTTAAATCCATCTTCCTTGAAAAGATTTTTACACTTTACTCCACTTGTTAGAATGATAGAAAATTACAAATTAACATAGTAAATGCAATATCCTATTGCTGATATAGATCCAATTTAGTTTACATGAAAAATATTATCACCTAGTTGTGATTGAATAACACCTATGATTCTCGGTAGCCTCTGTTCTTGGTTCTAATAACTAAATTCACCTTTTGTTGTTCTTGTTCTTGAAACTTTCAATCTAATCCATAAATGTGCTCGTATGCTGCATTCATTTTCTCCTCTCTCTTTACATCCTTTTTCATCCATGTATAATGAATGATTGGATCATCTATTTATAAGATGGATTGACTTCATTAAGTTTCACAAATAACAATGTTAACTATAAGATCGGGTTTACAACTTGTACCTAGATCTCCTAGTCTATGTGTTTTAAATCAGTTAGACTGATTAAAGCACTTACATTAATGTTTCTTGTCCCTAAAGATATGGTTTTAAAAACAAATCTAGATTCTATAAATAGCTCAAGACTATTTTATCTGATGTGGAAGTCAGATCCACTTTTTGCGGGCTGCAACTGACTTTCGGTTTCTGACTATCGGTTATGCTCTAAAATTGGTTGACTGTCTTTCAGTTTTGTTCTGTTGGTTTTCTCTTTAAATGTCTGTTGGTCTACACTATATCCTACATGCCGGGTTCCTCTTTATCTTTCTGTCTTTGAATTTTTGATTTACACACTAAGTTGTGTCATCGGTTCTCTTTGCACTTAGTCATCTTTGATAATCTCTTTCTATCTGATCTCTGGTTTGCTCTTGTCCTGTCTTTCGGTCTATTCTTACCGAAAGTGTTATTTGCATAGTAATGGAAAATTAATGTCATCAATCTCCCCCTTTGACATTAGTATCAAAAATTGATATGTGCAAAATACTAACCAAATGTTAAGTATATACACCATATATGATCCTTAGTCATTTAATGACTCCCCCTATGTATATGTCGCTATATCTGTACATATGATATATTTTCCTTTGTAATTACATATACATATCTTTTTCCATCTGAATATATATCATTTTCCCATATGAATATACATATACATATCATATTCCCTTTGTACATTATAGTACTCATATCATTTTCCCCCTTTTTTGATATTAAGGGCAAAGGTCAATACCTTATAGTTTATAAAAAATGTGGGAGTGTGAAGACTTCATGTCTTCCATCATTTTCTCCCATTGTTCCTTTAAGTTCTCAAGAGCCTTGTGCTTGAGTGTGATCTTGGAGTGCATGTCATAGATGTTGTCTGCTACAGACATCTCATGGGTTGCTATCAGTTGCCATGCTGAACTGATATGTTGTTGGAGCAGTGTAAGGTTCGGTAGAAGTTGAGCTTGGAGCTCAGTGACTTCTTCCCTGAAGGGTGTCTCTACTTCCCACAGTTCCTTCCTTAACCTTTTTATTTCAATGATTTTCTCATAATGCAACTTAATTGCATTGTCTCCATCGGTGGTTAGGCTTTTTGCATTGTTTGCTAGATTTGTATCCAGTTTTTCAATGTTGTCACTATTTTCTTTGGTGAAGTTTTCTAATGTGCTCAATTATTGAATCAAGGTTATAGCTTCAGATATTATTGGATCTAATTTAGTAGTGAATTCTGAAAGCTTTACCTTGTTGAATGCCACTTCTTTCCTGATGTTCTCAATAAGCTTTTTTTGGTACTTCAGCTCTGCTCTCTCCTCAATTGCCTTCTCAGTATCAATATTCGGAGTTGTTATTGCATCGGTGAGAGTTGCTAATTGATCTAGTATTGACTTGTTTTCATCAATATCAACATCAGGTACAATTTGGTGCAATATGTCATGTGTTGTCTCTAGTATCATGGAGTCTCAGTGTTGTTTCTTCATCTTCTCCTGTAATTCCTTTCTTTGGCATATTTCTCCGTATTCTTGTAATGCCTCAAAATCAAGTTTAGTTGGGTCACATTTTGGTATTTCAATAATTTCATTCAAGGTGACCTCCAACTTATTCTTCTTAGATTTCTTCTTCTTCTTTTGTGATTCACTAGAATGTAAAACCATTGCCAATTTCTCAACTTTCTTAGTTGTGCTTGATGAAGTTACCTGTTGTTCTTCTTTTTGTGGCTTTGCTTCAGTTTCATCTTGTCGGGTGTCTGTAGACGTCTCCACATTCACCTTCACATCGTCGGTAGCACATTTTTCAGTTTCCTCAGGAGTGCCATTTGTAGGTTTATCTCCTTCATCAGTGTCCTTTGCTTCATCATTCTTTGTTTTTGCATTCTTCTATGTTGTATCTGCATCCTTTTTTTGTATCTCCTCCTATAACTTTATCATAATCGCTTACTGTTTGAGTGTCCCTGATGTCCTTCTAATCATCGGTGTTGTCTTTCTTTTCCTCTTCCCCTGCATCCTTGGGAGTGTCTTTTTCTGGTGACTTTTCCTTCTCTTGTAGAATATTGATAGCTTGTATCAATATTGGTATATTTCTTGGAATGTTTACTTGTGCAGTATCAACTATTGTGTCCTACTCATCAGTTGTGTCCTTTGTTACATTGACATCTTCATCTTTATTAACTTCCTATGTTGGGTCATCGGTTATGTCAATGATAGTATTATCCACAATATTTTTATTTGTGGTGTCTGGCCATGATTCATCTACAACATCTACATTTTTGTTTCCGGTTGTGTCATCTTCTTCCTTGTCTAACTCAACAGATGTGTCATCTTCTATGTCTTTTATTAAGACTTGTTCTTGAGTTGCCTTTTCAACATCTTGTTGTTGTAGGTCTTTTTCAGGGCTTTCCTCCTTAGTAGGTCTGTTCATAATTTTATACCATTTCTTATGGCTGTCCCATTCAAGCTTTATAATCTTTCCTTCGAGAAATTTATAGGCTCTCAACTTCGGTGAGAACTCCTTTTTGTGTTTCTCCATCATCTCATCTATTTCTTCCTTCTTAAAATAATTTGAAACATTTAATTAAATATATTTTTTTAATAATAAAACTTATATTATAGGATATGAAATAAAATATAAAATATAAAATATAAAATATAAATTTAGAAATTACATCTATATAATAAATTATAAATTACTTTAAATAATAAATATTTTTATATATTAAAAATTATATATTATTTGTAAAATAATTGTACAACTCAACTAAGAGAAAAATAAGATATAAATGGAAAAATTGCATCTTTGATTTTTTAAATTTGGAAACATTATATTTTTATGGCTAAAATTGAGAAACATAAAATAAAATGATAAGTATATGATTTTTTGAATTTGAATTTAGAAACATTATATTTTTATTTTATTAGTATTACACTTCTGATTAGAGTTGTTAATGTGATTTACATATTAGAGTTACGATTACGAACATGCTTAGTAAGACATTTAGGGTTTTATATTAGAGTTAGCATTAATATAGAGTTAGGATCAATATCATACTTATTAGAATTAGAGTTGTGATTAGAGTTGGTAATGCGATGTGGGTATTAGAGTTATGATTACGATCATGCTTAGTAAGATGTTTAGGGTTATAATTAGAGTTAGCATTAATATAGTAGGTAGTGTGAGATTTAGGCGTAGTGATGGATTATTAGTATTATAATTTTGATTAGCATTGGTAACGTGATGTACGTATTAGAGTTACGAATACAAACATACTTAGTAAGACAATTAGGGTTTTATATTAGTGTTAGCATTAATATAGATCTAGGATCAATATCGTACTTATTAGAATTAGATTTGTGATTACAGTCGGTAATCCGATGTGGGTATTAGAGTTATGATTACGATTATGCTTAGGAAGACGGTTGGGGTTAAAATTAGAGTTAGCATTAATATAGTAGGTAGTCTAAGATTTAGGCATAGTGTTGGATTATTAGTATTAGAGTTTCGATTATAATTGGTAATGTGATGTACGTATTAGAGTTATGATTATAAACATGCTTAGTAAGACAATTAGGATTACAATTAGAGTTAGCATTAATATATAGTACGTAGGGTGAGATTTAGGTGTAGTATTAGATTATTAGTAGTAGGATTATAATTAGATTTACGATCAATATCGTACTTATTAGAATTAGAGTTGGTAATGTGATGTAGGTATTAGCGTTATGATTACGATCATGCTTAGTAAGATAGTTAGAGTTACAATTAGAGTTAGCATTAATATAGTATGTAGGGTGAGATCTAGGTGTAGTGTTTGATTATTAGTATTACAATTCCGATTAGAGTTGTTAATGTGATTTACATATTAGAGTTACGATTACGAACATGTTTAGTAAGATAGTTAAGGTTTATATTAGAGTTAGCATTAATATAGAGTTAGGATCAATATCGTACTTATTAGAATTAGAGTTTTGATTAGAGTTGGTAATGCGATGTAGGTATTAGAGTGATGATTACGATCATGCTTAGTAAGATAGTTAGGGTTATAATTAGATTTTAGAGTTGAATTTATGGCTTAGATTGTGTATGTTTTTTAGCATCAACATTTCGGATCACACTCCGTGATCCATCATCAGGATATAACAGCAAAGAGAAATAAGGAAATGTAAAATGATTTTACATTTCCTTATTTCTCTTTGCTGTTATATCCTGATGATGGATCACGGAGTGTGATCCAAAACGTTGATGCTAAAAAACATACACAATCTAAGCCAAAAATTCAACTCTAAATTCAATGGATTGTGGAAACCTGATCGATTTAAGTTATAATTAGAGTTAGCATTAATATAGTAGGTAGTGTGAGATTTAGGCGTAGTGTTAGATTATTAGTATTAGAGTTCCAATTAGAGTTGGTAATGTGATGTACATATTAGAGTTACGATTACAAATATTCTTAGTAAGACAATTATGATTACAATTAGAGTTAGAATTAATATAGAGTTAGGATCAATATCGTACTTAATAGAATTAGAGTTGTAATTAGAGTTGTCAATGCGATGTAGGTATTAGAGTTATTGGGCAAGGTTAAGGATTTGATATAGTTTTAAAACATTGATTAGCGTTAGGGTTAGGGTTACAAGAAGGGTTAGGATCATTGCAAGAATTAGGTTACAAAAGGGATGTGATGATAGATGACATGCAAGGTTTAGAGTTAGGATCAATATCATACTTATTAGTACAAGAGCTACGATTAGAGTTAGTAATGTGCTTTAGGTATTACAGTTAGGATTACGATCATGCTTAGTAAGATTGTTAGGGTTACAATTAAAGTTTTAGTTAACGCAAATTAGGGAGATCATGATTATAGCATGTAGGGTCACTTTAAGTTAGTAATATGGTATGTTTAATTCAAGTTGACAATTTGCATTCATGTTATTCAAATAATGGTTACATGTAGAATGAATATTATCATTTGTATCAGGATTATGCTTAGAATTAGCATATGTTCTTTATGCATAATTTAATGCCTAACATATGAGTGAGATGTATTTTGTAAACATTCATTCACATTTATTTAGCACATCCAATGAAGGCATACATTAATATTAGCAATACAAAGTTGAATAAAACATGTTGCAAAATATTGTGACTATACCCATAAACATCACTTGAATAGTGAAAATAATTTTTCATTCACTTGTGCATAAAAATTACATGGATGAAAGGGGAAATATAAGTCCCAATACAACTATTTATTTGAAGCAAAAAGTGGAAAAAGCCAAGATAATAATATACTATAAAAAAAAATATTTCTCCATAATGATGTAAGTACATCACATATTCTTCGACAATTAAAATGGTATTATGACCTTTATTTGAAAAATGATCATGGTAGACTTCTTTCATCATGGACGGAAACACATCTACTTATGCAGACGTGTCACATATAAATCTCGCAGCATCTTCCATCTGCATTATTTCCAATTTTTCTACATAATCAACTGACAACGCTGCGTTCTCCACATCTTTGATTAGATCTAACTATTTAACTAATTAAATCTAATTAATTCTAATATTTAAATGCATTTGTAAAATTAATTAAATCTAACTATTTAATTAAATCTAACTATTAAAATAATCAATCCTAATTAAATCTAACTATTTAACTAATTAAATCTAATTAATTTTAATATTTAAATGCATTTTTAAATCTAATTAAATCTAACTATTTAAATAAAAAAACATAAAACATTAATATTTTGAAATCTAACAATTTAAAATATGCATTTGTAAATAAAACTACTCAATAAACAAACTATTTAAATCAGTAAAAAAATTATTTCTAATATTGATTTACTAATTGTAATATTTAAAATACATTATCTAATTGTAATATTGAAATCACTAAATATAATATTTAAAACAAATTAAATCGAAGTATTAATATACTAAAACTAATTAAATCTAACTATTAAATATAAAAAAACATTAACATTGATATTTTGTAAATCTAATAAATTATCTAAACCTAATAAATCTAATTAAAGACTAAAAAATAATAACATTAATTAAATCAAACTATTAGAATACTAAATAAATCAAACTATTAGATTGTCTAATTTTTCACTTACCGAAAAGCTTGTTGAATCTCCTAGAGACGAAAGTTGTCAAGAAAAAATGTAGGCTATCAGCATAAAAATGATAATAAAAGATCATATAAAACAATAGATATGTTCTAAATTGGATGTTCTTTACTGTCAATAAATGATTGAGAAAGAATCGAGCAAATATGCAATACTATCTACAGTAGACACTGAATATCTGAATATAAATAAAGTTGAGGAGTTATCTGTGGCAACAAATGGAAAATAAATAAAGTTATTATTCTTTCACTATTTTCTCATTGGCTTACTGGGAGATGTTTTTGCCTTGACCGAGTTGCCAAGTTCATTGAGGGATGTAATTTTTTAAAGTCATTGCTAGTTCAGCATTGTAAATGTTTTTGGGGGCATTAGCTCATTGGCTCATCAAAATGATTTGGAGACCACAGCGAGTTCCCAAGCAAAGGACAATTTTCCCTAATTTTTTTACATTCCTACTTAGGGTTTGATGTTTTGAGAATAGAACCCATGGTGACATCTTTGGCTAGATTTGTAGCATAGAATTATTTCTTGTATACAACCTAGCAACACTAAATTCACTGTTTCATGAAGATTGGGATGCATTCAAAATAGGGCATGGCAGAAATCAAAGGAATATGCACAACACATATTTGGTGTAAAGACTATAGAAACACCCTGCAAATACGTTTGGTAGGTGTCGGGCTTAATTCCACAAACTGTGCCAACATCCTCATCGGTTGTGGAAATATGGGAGGCGTAGAACAGGATATGAATTGATAGCATGCCTCAAAGAAATGTGGTTTCAAGTATGCACAAAATGAATCTGGTGAAAATGCTAAGAAAGCTCTAGCAATGCAAGCTCGCAGGTGTAATGTCTTATCTAGCACACGTTGCCAGTGTCCATCCGCTTCTGTCCATTCCCACCAAACTAACAAGGATGTCAAGCGGGCACTAAAATTGGTATTTTGACTCAGGCAAAGACCATACAAAACTTAAACAAAGAACATAAATAAAGATTGCAATGCAGGGATCAGATAATCTTGGTCGGCTCAATAGGAAAATTTCAGATAACATTTGACTCAAACCAAATACATATTGCAGTGAAACCATGAGAAGTCACGAGTATGAAGGTGACAATGATCAATGCCCTCTGTATTATATAATACTCAAAACATTAGTTGATTTGTAACGGCTCGGAAGTGAATGGTTGTCAGCAACTGAATGGTTATGCTAATTTGTAACGGCTAGGGGAGTGAATGGTTGCCAGCAAATGGAATGGAAAATGAAATGGAATGGCATTTGAAATGGATAGCACATTTGAAATGGCGTAAAGTAAGGAAACTTAATAGTTTTTTTTTATGTACACTCCTCCACCCCGTGTTGCCACTATAAGGATGCCTCTTAGTGTAATTATTTTACATTATTTTAAATAGTTTTACACTATTTTACATTATTTTTAACTATTTCACACTATTTTAAATTATTTTAAACTATTTTACACTACTTTAAAATATTTTAAATTATTTTTCACTACTTTACAATATTTTAAACTATTTTACATTATTTTTACACTATATTAAACTAGTTTACACTATTCTAAACTATTTTACACTATTCTACACTATATTAAACTATTTTAAATGATATTAAACTATTTTACACTATTTTACACCATATTAAACTATTTTAACCTATTTTACATTACTTTGAACTATTTTACAAATTGTAAAACTATTTTAAAACTATTTTGCACTATTTTATACTATTTTACACTATTTTAAACTATTTAAAAAAATTATTAAAATATTTTACACTATTTTAAATTATTTTATATTATTTCATACTATTTTAAATTATTTTATACTATTTTAAATTATTTTACATGATTTTAAACTATTTTAAATTATTTTATATTATTTCATACTATTTTAAATTATTTTATACTATTTGAAACTATTTTATACTATTTTACAATATTTTAAACTTTTTAAAACTTTTTTACACTATTTTAAACTATTTCACATTATTTTACACTATTTTAAAATAATTTAAATTATTTTAAAATATTTTAAATTTTTTTAATACTATTTTACACTATTTCAAACTATTTTACACTATTTTCACCAATTTTAAATTATTTTACACTATTTTAAAATATTTTACATTGTGTTACACTATTTTAAACTATTTTGTACTATTTTAAACTATTTTAAATTATTTTACATTATTTTAAACTATTTTACACTATTTTAAGCTATTTTACACTATTTATACTATTTCAAATTATTTTACACTATTTTACACTGTTTTAAGCTATTTTAAATTATTTTACACTATTTTAAAATATTTTACATTGTTTTACATTATTTTAAACTATTCTACGTTATTTATACTATTTAAATTATTTTACACTATTTTAAACAGTTTTACACTATTTTACATTATTTTTAACTATTTCACACTATTTTGAATTATTTTAAATTATTTTACACTATTTTAAAATATTTAAAATTATTTTGCATAATTTTATATTATTTTAAACTATTTTAAATGGTATTAAACTGTTTTACACCATATTAAATTATTTTAACCTATTTTACATTACTTTGAACTATTTTACAATTTATAAAACTATTTTACACTATTTTAAAACTATGAAATTTTAGGCTCCCAAAAAGATGTTGAAATAACCACCAATAGAAATGGCTTAGTTGGAATTGCCATTAACTCTTTCTCACACATTTGCCTGTAAAATTTTAGCAAAAACCCACATCTGAGTCAAAATTTATGACCTCTGAAAGTTGTTGCATCATTCTCCCCTTCTTTAAAGGAACGCAGCTCCTGCAAGTGGTTGTCTGTGAACTGTTGCAACTTTGCGGGGTCCAACTTCATCACTTCCCACTTTGAGATCTAGGTGCTATCTGTCGCTGGTAATCCCTCCCACTGAATCAGGTACCTAGTGTAATGACCATTTCATGTGACTGTGGACTGTATATCCAAAATGTGGGCAATCTTTTCCTTCTTTTTACTTGGAAGGTGGTGATGCCAATCCACCTCATCTCTACTAGCTAGCTCAGATATATTTCCATGAAATGCATACAAATCAGAAACATTAAACACACGAGAAATAGCCAAATCATCTGGTAAACAAACCTCATAAGCATTATCATTGATCTTCTTCAGAATTCGGCAAGGACCTATCTTTTTGTATTTTAGCTTATGATATGTGCCAGTAGGAAATCTCTCACATCTCAAGTACACCATCACCAAATCACTTGTATTAAATATTTGTCTCTTTCTACTGATATCTGCAGCAACCTTATATCTCTCATTGCTATCTTGTAATTTACTCCTGACATCTTGTTGAAGTTGTTGGAGGTGTTCAGCAAATGCTTCCCCATCATCACTAATTCTATCTTGCACAGGAAGTTGTACAAGGTCCAAAACACCCTAGGCATTCTTACCATAGACAATCTGAAAAGGAGATTTTCCAATTGATCTGTTAAGAGAACTGTTGTAAGTAAACTTGGCTTGAGGCAACGCTAAGTCCCGCTGCTTGGGCTTTTCACCAACAATGCACTGTAACAGGTTTCCCAAACTGTGATTGACCACCTTAGTTTGCCCATCAATTTGGGGATGATAGGCACTGCTAAACTGCAACTGTGTTCCCATCTTCTTCCATAAGGTCCTTCAGAAATGACTCAAAAATTTAGTATCCCTGTCAAATGTGATATTCTTTGGAATGCCATGGAGTCTAACAACTTCTGAGAAAAATAAATTTGCTATCCTTGTGGCATCACTAGTTTTTTACAAGCAATAAAATGAGCCATTTTAGAGAATCTATCAACAACTACAAAAATAGAATCTGCACCTCATTGGGTGTGGGGAAGCTCCAATACAAACTCCATACTCACGTCTATCCATGGCTCGATGGGTACAGGTAGAGGTGTATACAAGCCTGTGTTTTGGGAGTGACCCTTAGCCACTTGACAAGTTCTGCATCTTGCCACATACTTAGTAATGTCCCTTTTTAGTTTTGGCCAGTAGTATTTATCTTCAACCAAGGCTATAATCTTTTCCTTCCCAAAATGACCAGCCAAACCACCACTATGAAATTTGCAGATAATATTTTCCCTCATGGAACCAGCTGGTATACAAAGTTGTTTTCCTCTAAAGAGGTAACCATCCTACAGAAAGTATTCTCCTCTCATATGATCTAAAAGACTAGTTATTGGCTCTTTAATATTTTCTCTAATTTCCCAAAAATCATCATCAGCCTCATACAAAACTTTAATAGACTCAAAACCAATGACCTTTGTTTCCATTATAGTTATTAGTGTAACACACCGACTTAGGGCATCAACAACTTGATTATGCTTTCCAGACTTATGCTTCAAAACAAAATTATACCCTTGCAAGAAAGACACCCATTTCGCAAGCCTACTATTCAATTTCTTTTGTGTGTTCACATATTTCAAGGCCAAATGATCTGTAAATAGTACAAATTCTTGTGGGACTAAATAGTGCCTCCAATGCCTTAAGGCTTGAACAATAGCATAAAATTCTAAATCATAGGTAGAATAGTTCTTCCTTAGATCATTTAACTTTTCGCTGAAAAAGGCTATTGGTTTACCTTCTTGGCTAAGAACATCATCTATTCCAATATGGGAAGCATCACAGTCTACTTCAAATACTTTATCAAAATTTGGAAGTGCTAATATAGGAGCTTCGGTTACCTTTTTCTTCAAGAACTTAAAACTTTCTTCAGCATTTGTTGTCCATGTGAATTCCTTTCCTTTCATACAATCTGTTGTCCATGTGAATTCCTTTCCTTTTGTACAATCTTTTATGGGTGTGACAATACTGCTAAATTTTTGAATAAACTTTCTATAGATGGTTTCTAATCCATGAAAACTCCTGACCCATGTTATGCTAGATGGACTAGGCCATTCTAGGATTGCCTGGACCTTTTCTGGATCCATCTGAACACCATCTCCAGAAATGACGAAGCCCAGAAAAGTCAAACTATTTTGCATGAATCTGCACTTCTTTAAATTTTCATAGAGCTTCTCTTTCCTTAGTACACTCAGGCTAATTCTCAAGTGTTGTAGGTGTTCTCCTTTGTTTTTGATATAAATCAGGATATCATCAAAATAAACTACAACAAACTTACGAATGTAGGATCATAAAATAGTATTCATCAATCTCATGAATGTACTTGGTGCATTAGAAAGCCCAAATAGCATAACCATCCATTCATACAAGCCACCCCTAGTCTTAAAAGCCATCTTCCACTCATCTCCTTCATGAATTTGAATCTGGTGGTATCCACTTCGTAGATCAATCTTGCTAAAGTATTTGGCCCCTGCTAATTCATCTATCATATCCTCTATGCGAGGAATAGGAAACTGATACTTGATAGTAAACTTATTAATTGCTCTACTATCAGTACACATCCTCCATGTTTCATCCTTCTTCGGAGTTAGCAATGCGGGCACAGCACATGGGTTCATGCTTTTTCTAACCAGGACTTTCTCAATTAGTTATGTTACTTGCTTATTGAGCTCTACATGTTGTGTGGGGTTCATTTGATAAGCTGCTTGATTAGGAATATTTTCTCCAGGAATTAGATTGATATGGTGTTGTATATCCCTTTTTGGTGGGAGACCGTCAGGTAGCTCATTTGGAATAACATCAGTAAATTCTTCTAGTATCTTTACTGCATCATATGGTACTATGTTTTCTAGTTCTTCACCCCTTTTTACTACCAATGCATAGCAGCAACCTGTCACCTTCATTTCTTTGACAACATCCTTTGCAGACAACATGGTCTCATTCTTCCTTTCATCCTTAAGTGGTAAGAGAGTCACTTTAGAGCCATCCTTCTAGAAGGTATATGTGTTTTTTCTCTCCATCATGCATGATCTTTCTATCATACTACCATGGCCTTCCCAGCAAAATATGACAAGCATCCATAGGAATAACATTAGACCATATCTCATCCTTATAGATTTTTCCTATAGTAAAACTAACCAAGCATCTTTTATCAACAATAACCTCATTTTCTTTCTTAAACCATGCAATACGGTAAGGACATGGATGTTTCTCACATTGCAGATTTAACTTCTCTACCATTTCCTTAGCTACCATATTCTCACAACTACCCCCATCAATAATAACTTGGCATACCTTTCCACCTGAAGTGCATCTAATTCTGAAGATGTTGGTTCAAAGCCACGAATCATCAAAGTCCTTTTTAGGGACTTCTTCCTTCTCTGGAATGATCATCGATCTCCTCATCATGAGAGTTTCTCCCACGTCTGGTAGGACTTCTTGTTTTGCTCCTACTGTTATAAATTCTGGTTGAACCAGGTTCACTCTAGGCTGTCCTCCTTGATTTCTTTCTTGCATGTTATAATTTGAGCATTCAAAGGCTCTATGTCCTTCTCCACACCTAAAGCAAGTGAAAGGCCTTCTCTAGTTTTCCCAGCCTCTTCCACTTTTGTAGCCTCGTCTTCTCTGAAACCCCCTTCCTCTTTCTTGATTTGAAGGATCTTGCCTAGTGTCTATATTTTTTTCAAACCCTTGAAAAGGCTCTCCTCAACTATTATTAGAACCTCCCCAAAATGGAGTTGAGGTACCCCTTCGACCACCTCTATTCCTTAGGATATATTGCCTATTCTGCTTTTCTTCAGCTTTTAGAGCTAATTGGTAGGCTTCCTCCATACTGTTAACACGATGCATGCTCAATTGGTCTTGGATGGAGAACTTTAGGCCATTCATATATATAGCAGTCGTCTGCTCCTTATTTTCTTGGTGCTCTATGCGCATGGATAGCTTGTAGAATTCATTTGTATAGTCTTGCACTGAAGACAAGTTTTGCTTCAAATTTTGGAACCTTCAAAAGAGAGTTTGTGAATAATCCATGGGTAAGAATTTTTCTTTGAGCTTTTTCTCCATCTTGCTCTATGTCTTAATCTTTTCCTTTTCCTTTCTAGTTCGTTTCTTTTGGAGGTGATCCCACCATATCATTTCATGTCCTTTTAATTTTGTGCATCCAAACTTTATCTTCTTTTCTTCTGTCATAGGCTTCCATTCAAAAAATTTCCCCATCTCATTTAGCCAGTCTATTAATTCTTATGGCCTAAGACTACCAGCATAGTCTAAAACGTCAATCTTGATGGATTCACTCCTTCCTTCTAAATCCTTCAAAACTCTATCTTTATAGCTCATTTCTTCCAGCCTTTCTTCTATATTTTCTTCATTTTGGTCTGTACCTCCTCGGTTTCCCTCTTCATCAGATTCATTCCCTCTTTGTATTCCTTGCTTATCCATTCTCTCACTGATTCGTTCAATCTACCTCTGCATATCCAACATCAATCTTTGCATCGGCGTGACACCTCCTCTTCCTCTGCCTCTTCCTCTCCCAGTCATCTTCCTGCTCTGATACCAAATGATGTAGCATGAATCCTTCAGAAACAATAATTTAGAGAAAATAACACAATGTCAAAATAACCAAACTTCAAATTCTCATTAACTGTGTCCAATCTACTCTACCTCTACAATGAAAGAAAACTCCTACTTATTATAATTTGAAAAATACCATATTTGGCAGATTTTCAGAAAAAATAATTTTTTTCTATTTTTTGTAACTTTTAAAACTCATCTTATGAATCTCAATTTTTCCCAATAAAATCTCTCAACTAAGGCAAGATGAATTGTCAACTAACCCACGAAATCATAAACATGATTTCAGATTTATTACAAAAAAAAAAATCTCAAAAAAATTGGAAAGAAATAGAAAAAACTAATTTTGGAGGTCAAGATGAAATTTCAGCCTCTCAAAAAAGTGTCGAAACGGCCACCAACAGAACTAGCTAAGATGGAATTGTCATCTCTTCCTCACACATCTGCCTATAAAATTTCAGTAAAAACCCACATTCGAGTCAAAAGTTATGACCTCTGGAAGTTGTTGCATCACTATTTTACATTATTTTATACTATTTTGCACAATTTTAAAAATATTTTACACTATTTTATACTTTTTAAAACTATTTTGCACAATTTTACACTATATTAAACTATTTTAAACGGTATTAAACTATTTTACATCATATTAAATTATTTTAACCTATTTTACATTACTTTAAACTATTTTACACTATTTTAAAACTATTTTACACTATTTTATATTATTTTATACTATTTTAAATCATTTTTAAAAAAAATTAAATTATTTTACACTATTTTACATTATTCATACTATTTTAAATTATTTAATACTATTTTAAACTATTCTACACTATTTTATACTTTTTTAAAAATTTAAAATTATTTTAAATTATATCACATTATTATCAACTATTTTAAAATAATTTACATTAAATTAAACTATTTTATAATATTTTAAAAAAATGTTATACTATTTTATACTATTTTAAACTATTTCAAACTATTTTCAACTATTTTAAATTATTTTACACTATTTTAAAATATTTCACATTATTTTACACTAATTTTCAATATTTTAAATGGTTTGAAACTATTTTACATTATTTTTAACTATTTCACACTATTTTAAATTATTTTAAACTATTTTGCACTATTTTAAATTATTTTACACTATTTTACATTATTTTACAATATTTTAAACTATTTTACACTATTTTTACACTATATTAAACTTGTTTACATATTATTAAACTATTTTACACTATTCTAAACTACTTTACAGCATTCTACATTATATTAAACTATTTTATACTATTTTACACCATATTAAACTATTTTAACCTAATTTACATTACTTTGAACTATTTTATATTATTTTAAAACTATTTTACACTATTTTATACTATTTTTGAAAAAAATTAAATTATTTTATATTATTTTATACTATTTTAAATTATTTTATACTATTTTGCACTATTTTATACTATTTTACACTATTTTAAATTATTTCACATTATTTTACACTATTTTAAAGTAATTTATATTATTTTAAAATAATTTAAAATATTTAAAACTTATTTTATACTATTTTAAATTATTTAAAATTAGTTTACACTATTTTAAAATATTTTACATTATTTTATAATATTTTAAACTATTTTACCTTATTTTATACTATTTTAAACCATTTTAAATTATTTTACACTATTTTAAATAGTTTTACACTATTTTACATTATTTTTAACTCTTTCACACTATTTAAAATAATTTAAAATATTTCAAATTATTTTACACTATTTACATTATTTTATAATATTTTAAACTATTTTATGGTATTCTAAACTATTTTACACTATTCTACAATATATTAAACTATTTTAAACAGTATTAAACTATTTTACACTATTTTCACCATATAAAACTATTTTAACCTATTTTACATTACTTTAAACTATTTTACAATTTGTAAAACTATTTTACACTATTTTATACTATTTTAAATAATTGTTAAACTAGTTTAAAAATTGTTAAGATATTTTATACTATTTTACAATATTACATATTATTTTAAATTATTTTATACTATTTTAAAATATTTTACACTGTTTTAAATTATTTTATATTATTTTAAACTATTTCATATTATTTAACACTATTTTAAAATAATTAGCATTATTTTAATCTAGTAAAAAATATTTTAAATTTTTTTATACTATTTTAAACTATTTCAAACTATTATACATTATTTTAAATTATTTTACACTTTTTAAAAATATTTACATTATTTTAAGATATTTTATACTATTTTATAATATTTTAAATATTTTTATTTTATTTTATATTATTTTAAATTATTTTATATTATTTTTAACTATTTCACACAATTTTAAATTATTTTAAACTATTTTACATTATTTTAAAATATTTGAAATTATTTTACACTATTTTACACCATATTAAACTATTTTAACCTATTTTACATTATTTTGAACTACTTTACAATTTGTAAAACTATTTTATAATATTTTTAAAACTATTTTACACTATTTTATACTATCTTATACTATTTTAAACTATTTTAAAAAATTTAATTTAGTTTACACTATTTTAAATTTTTTTACATTATTTTACTATTTTACACTACTTAATACTATTTTACACTATTTTAAATTAATTCACATTACTTTATACTATTTTTAAATAATTTACGTTATTTTAAATTTTTATACTATTTTACACTTCTAAACTATTTTAAAATATTTTATATTATTTTAAACTATTTTAAAATGGGTTTACATTATTTTATATTACTTTTAACACTTTGGCACTATTTTGATTTATTTTAAACTGTTATACAATATTTAAAAATATTTTAAACTATTTTACACTATTTTAAAATATTTTAAATTATTTTACACTATTTTATACTATTTTATAATATATTATAATATCTTAAAATATTTTATACAATTTTACAATATTTAAAAATATTTTAAATTATTTTACACTATGTTATACTATTTTAAATAATTTTAAATTATTTTACACTATTTTAAACTATTTTACATTATTTTTAACTATTTTAAATTATTTTTAACTATTTTACATTATTTTAAATTATTTTGCCCCAATTTACACTATTTTACATTATTTTCTAAAATTTTACACTATTTTAAACTAGATTACATACTACTAAACTAGTTTATACTATTTTATATTATATTAAACTATTTCAAATGGTATTAAACTATTTTACACTATTTGACACTATATTAAACTACTTTAACCTATTTTACATTATTTTGAACTATTTTACAATTTGCAAAAACTATTTGACACTATTTTAAACTATTTTACTCTATTTTAAACTATTTTTAAAAATTGTTAATTTATTTTAAAAAATTGTTAAATTATTTAACATTGTTTTAAACTAATTTAAATTATTTTATATTATTTTATTTTATTTCAAATTATTTGATATTATTTTAAACTATTTTATACCTCTTTTATAGTAATTTGCACTATTTTTAAACTTTTAAAACTATTTAAACTATATCACATTATTTTACACTATTTTAAAATATTTTACGTTATTTTAAACTATTTTAAAATATTTAAAATTTTTTATATATTATTTTATATTATTTTATATTATTTTAAAATATTTAAAAACTATTTTACACTATTATAAAATATCTTAAAACTATTTTACATTTTTTTACACTATTTTAAAAAACTATTAAACTATTTCACACTATTTTAAACTATTTTATATTATTTCATATTATTTTATACTATTTTACACTATTTTAAATATTTTAAAACTATTTTACATTATTTTAAACTATTTCACATTATTTTACACTATTTTAAAATACTTTACATTATTTTAAATTTTTTAATATTATTTTACACTATTTTAAAAAATATTTTAAACTTATTTATACTATTTTAAATAATTTTAAACTATTTTAAAATATTTTACACTATTTTAAATTATTTTACACTATTTTATATTATTTTTAGCTATTTCACACTATTTTTAATTACGTTACACTATTTTAAAATATTTGAAACTATTTTACATATTTTATATTATTTTACAATATTTTAAACTATTTTACACGATTTTTATATTATATAAAACTAGTTTACATACTATTAAACTAGTTTACACTATTTTAAATGGTATTAAATTATTTTACACCATTTTAAACTATTTTCACCTATTTTACATTACTTTGTACTATTTTACAATTTGTAAAACTATTTTATACTATTTTAAATTATTTTACTTTATTTCTTACTATTTTAAATTATTTTATACTATTTTACACTAATTTAAACTATTTTAAATTATTTTACATTATTTCATACTATTTTATACACTATTTTAAAAAATTTAAAACTATTTTGTACTATTTTATACTATTTTAAAAAAATTATGTTATTTTAACCTATTTTTAATACTATTTTACAATATTTCAAACTATTTTACACTATTTTAAATAATTAAAAATTATTTATATTATTTTATATTATTTTACACTATTTTAAATTATTTTACACTATTTTAAATGATTTTACACTATTTTACATTATTTTTTATTATTTCACACTATTTTAAATTATTTTACACTATTTTATAATATTTCAAACTATTTTACACTATATTAAACTAGTTTACACTATTTTACACTATTCTACACTATTTTAAAATATATTAAACTATTTTACATTATATTAAACTATTTTAAACCATTTTAAACTATTTTAACTTATTTTGTATTTTTTTAAACTATTTTATACTTTTAAAATTATTTTACACTATTTTATACTATTTTACAGTATTTTATACTATTTTACTCTATTTTAAACTATTTTACACTATTTTATAATTTTTTTAAAATATTTTAAATTATTTTTAACTATTTTACATTATTTTAAACTTTTTAAAACTATTTTACACTATTTTAAAGTATTTTACACTATTTTAAACTATATCACATTACTCTACACTATTTTAAATTAGTTTTATCTATTTCAAATTATTTTCCCCTACTTTACACTAGTTTAAATTATTTTTCAATATTTTAAACTATTTTACACTATTTTAAACTAGATTACATATTACTAAGTTAGTTTATACTAATTTGAACTATTTTATACTATTCTACACTATATTAAACTATTTTAAATGTTATTAAACTACTTTACACCATATTAAATTAATTTAATCTATTTTACAATTTGTAAAATTATTTGACACTATTTTAAACTATTTTAAAATATTGTTAAATTATTTTAAAAAATTGTCAAACTATTTTATACTATTTTAAATTAATTTAAATTATTTCACATTATTTTATTTTATTTCAAATTATTTTATACTATTTTATACTAATTTACACTATTTTAAACTTTTTAAAACTATTTTAAACTATTACACATTATTTTTAAACTAATTTAAAATAATTTATGTTATTTTAAACTATTTTAAAATATTTAAAAAAATTTATATACTATTTTATACTATTTTAAAATATTTTAAAACTTTTTTACACTATTTTATACTATTTTAAAAAAATTGTTAAACTATTTCACACTATTTTAAAATTATTTTACATTATTTCATATTATTTTATACTATTTTACACTATTTTAAGTTTTTCAAAACTATTTTAAATTATTTCATATTATTTGACACTTATTTAAAAAAACTATTATTTTAAAATATTTTAAACTTTTTTATAATATTTTGCACTATTTCAAACTATTTTATGTTATTTATATTATTTTATACTATTTTAAATAGTTTTACACTATTTTATATTATTTTAAATTATTCCACACAATTTTTGAATTATTTTACACTATTTTAAAATATTTGAAATTATTTTACACAATTTCACATTATTTTAAACTATTTTTATAATATATTAAACTAATTTACACTATTTTAAACTATTTTACACTATATTAAACTATTTAAAATTATATTAAACTATTTTACACCATATTAAACTATTTTAACTATTTTTAATACTATTTTATACTATTTTACACTATTTTAAACAGTTATAAATTATTTACACTATTTTAAAATATTTTATATTGTTTTACAATATTTTAAACTATTTTACATTATTTTAAATTATTTTACATTATTTTAAATGATTTTACATTATTTTTAATTATTTCACACTATTTTAAATTATTCTAAACTATTTTATAATATTTTCACTTATTTTGCACTATTTTATATTATTTTACACTATTTTTACACTATATTAAACAAGTTTACATGCTATAAAACTAGTTTACACTATTTTAAACTATTTTAAAAGACATTAAACTATTTTACACTATATTAAACTATTTTAAACCATATTAAATTATTTTAATCTATTTTACATTACTTTGAATTATTTAACAATTTGTAAAATTATTTTACACTATTTTTTACTATTTTACTCTTTTTTAAACTATTTTAAAAAATTGTTAAAGTATTTTACACTATTTTTTAATTGTTTTATTATATTTCATACTATTCTAAACTATTTTACACTATTTTAAATTATTTTAAACTTTTTAAAACTATTTTACACTATTTTAAATTATTTTACATTATTTTAAACTATTTTAAAATAATTTAAATTATTTTACACTATTTTACATTTTTTAAAATGGGTTTACACTATTTTAAATTATTTTACATTATTTTTAACTTTTTGATAATATTTTAATTTTTTTAATTATTTTACACTACCTTAAAATATTTTAAATTATTTTATACTATTTTACATTATTTTACAATATATTAAAATATTTTACACTATTTTATAATATTTTAAACTATTTTATATTATTTTAAATTATTTTACACTGATTATATTATTTTAAACAAATTTAAATTATTTTACATTATTTTAAACTATTTTATGTTATTTTTAACTATTTCACACTATTTTGAATTTTTTTAACTATTTTACACTATTTTAAATTATTTTATCCTATTTTACATTATTTTTTAATATTTTAAACTATTTTATACTATTTTAAAGTATATTACATATACTAAACTAGTTTACACTAATTTGAACTATTTTGCACTATTCTATAATATATTAAACTATTTTAAATGGTATTAAACTATTTTACACCATATTAAACTACTTTAACCTATTTTACATTATTTTAAACTATTTTACAAATTGTAAAACTATTTTAAACTATTTTAAAATTATTTTACAATATTTTATAATATTTTACACTATTTTTAAATATTTAAAAAAATTATTATATTATTTTAAAAATTGTTAAACTATTTTACACTATTATAAACTAATTTAAATTATTTTATATTATTTTATTCTATTTCAAATTATTTTAAACTATTTTACACTATTTTATATTTATTTACATTATTTTTTAACTTTTTAAAACTATTTTAAACTATTTCACATTAGGTTACACTATTTTAAAATAATTTACGTTAATTTAAAATATTTTAAAATATATAAAACAATTTATATATACTATTTTACACTATTTTAAACTTTTTTACACTATTTTAAAATTATTTTATATTTTTTACATTATTTTAAAACTATTTTACAATATTTTAAAAAATTGTTAAACTATTTCACACTATTTTAAGCTACTTTAAATTATTTTACATTATTTCATATTATTTTATACTATTTTAAACTTTTTAAAACTATTTTACACTATTTTAAACTATTTCACATTATTTAACACTATTTTAAAATAATTTACGTTATTTTAAATGATTTTAAAATATTTTAAACTTTTTTTTAAAACTATTTTACATTATTTTATACTATTTTCAATTATTTTATACTTTTTAAAATATTTTACATTGTTTTGCACTATTTTAATTTATTTTATGCTATTTATACTATTTTAAATTATTTTACACTATTTTAAATAGTTTTAAACTATTTCATATTATTTTTTAAATATTTCACACTATTTTGAATTATTTTACACTATTTTAAAATATTTAAAATTGTTTTATATTATTTTATAATATTTTAAACTATTTTACACTATTTTTACATTATATTAAACTAGTTTACACTATTATAAACTATTTTACACTATTAAACTATTTTAAATGATATTAAACTATTTTACACTATTGTACACCATTTTAAACTATTTTAACCTATTTTACATTTTGTAAAATTATTTTACACTTTAAATGATTTTATATTGTTTCATACTTTTTAAAATTATTTTACACTATTTTAAACTATTTTGCACTATTTTAAACTATTTTAAATTATTTTATATTATTTCATACTATTTATACACTATTTTAAACTTTTTAAAATTGTTTTACACTATTTTAAACTATTTCACATTATTTTACACTATTTAAAAAATTTATATTATTTTAACATATTTTAAACTTATTTTAATACTATTTTACACAATTTCAAACTATTTTACACTATTTTAAACAATTATAAATTATTTATACTATTTTAAAATATTTTACATTGTTTTACAGTATTTTATATTATTTTATATTATTTTAAATAATGTTAAATTATTTTACATTATTTAAACTATTTTACACTATTTTAGATTATTTTACATTATTTTTTTATATTTTAAATTATTTTACAATATTTTAAACTATTTTTACACTATATTAAACTAGTTTACATACTAGTAAACTAGTTCACATTATCCTACACTATTTTAAAACACATTAAACTATTTTACGCTATATTAAACTATTTTAACCTATTTTACATTACTTTAAGCTATTTTACAATTTATAAAAATATTTTACATTATTTTAAAACTATTTTAAACTATTTTAAAAAATAGTTACACTATTTTTTAATTATTTTACAATATTTCATACTATTTTAAACTTTTTAAAACTATTTTATATTATTCTATATTATTTTAAATCATTTTACATTAATTTTAAATATTTCACACTATTTTGAATTATTTTCAGCTATTTTAAATTATTTTACACTATTTTTACATTATAATAAACTAGTTTACACTTCTAAACTATTTTACACTATATTAAAATTGTTTAAAATAGTATGAAATAGGATAAAATAGTTTAAAATAGTGTAAAACAATGTAAAATATTTTAAAATAATATAAAATAATTTAAAATAGTGTAAACTAGTATCAAAAAAATTTGAAATATTTTAAAATAACATAAATTATAAAATAATATAAAAATATTAAATTAGTATGTAAAATATTTTAAAATAATGAAAAATAGTTTAAAATAATTCAAAATAGTTAAAAATAATATAAAATAGTGTAATTTTACATTACTTTGAACTATTTTAAAATATTTTTACACTATATTAAACTAGTTTACATGCTATTAAACTAGTTTACACTATTCTTAACTATTTAACACTATTCTACACTATATTAAACTAATCTAATCTATTTTACATTACTTTGAACTATTTTAGAATTTATAAATTTATATTATACAATTTTAAAATTATTTTATACTATTTTACACTATTTTAAATTATTTATACTATTTTAAATTATTTCACATTATTTTACACTATTTTAAAATAATTTACATTATTTTAAATTATTTCAAAATATTTTTATACTATTTTACACTATTTTAAACTATTTCAAAATATTTTACACTATTTTAAAATATTTTACACTATTTTAAATTATTTTACAGTATTTTAAACAATTTTACATTATTTTAAATAATTTTACACTATTTTAAAATATTTTAAATTATTTTACACTATTTTACATTATTTTATAATATTTTAAACTGTTTTACACTATTTTTATACTATATTAAACTAGTTTACATACTATTAAACTAGTTTACACTATTCTAAATTATTTTATAATATTCTACACTATTTTAAATGATATTAAACTATTTTACACCTTATTAAACTATTTTAAGCTATTTTACATTACTTTGAACTATTTTACAATTTGTAAAACTATTTTACATTGTTTTAAACTATTTTAAAACTATTTTACACTATTTTAAACTATTTTACATTATTTTAAACCATTTCACATTATTTTATACTATTTTAAATTATTTCACAATTTGTTACACTATTTTAAAGTATTTTACACTATTTTATTATATTATTCCAACTGGTTTGGAATCTTTCATCTTGAATATCTTCAGCACTTCCTTGTTGTATTTAGATTGTGTGGTGTATATGCCTGCATCCTATTGAAGAATCTATAAACCAAAAAAGAATTTGATATCCCCAAACATTGACATCTCAAACTCTTTGCTCATTTCATTAGCAAAGGATTTACATAACATATCATTACCTCCAAATATGATATCATCAACAAATATTTCAGCAATCAAAATGTTATCATCACTATCTTCTTTTAAATACAGATTATTATTTTTACTTGTTCTTACAAATCCTATGCTTATGAGAAAAGAGTGAAGTCTTTCATACCAAGCTCTTGGTGCTTGTTTCAATCCATACAAGACTTTTTGTAGTCTACAAACCATGTTTCTCTTGTTAGGATCAGCAAACCCTTCTGGTTGTTCAATGTATACCTCTTCTTCTAGTATTCCATATAGGAATGTAGACTTGACATTCATTTGGTATACCTTGAATCCTTTGAATGCAATATAAGCAAGTAGAATAATGACTCCTAGTCTAGCAATAGGTGCAAAAGTTTCTCCATATACTAATCTTTCTTTATTTATTGACTTCTCCATTCTTATTTAGCTTATTTCTGAATATCCATTTGGTGTCAATGACATTCTTGTCATCTGGTCTAGGTACTAATGTTCATGTTCTATTTTTCTCAATATGTTTTATCTCTTCATTCATAGCACTGACCCGTTCTTCATTTTCAAGTACAGTATTAACAAATTTAAGCTCAAAATCACAAATTAAATATCTGGTGTTTAGTTACTTACTTCTTGTTCCCATTCCAGTTGTTTGTCTCCTATGATCTAATTCTGTGGATGGTGTCTTCTGACATACTTGGCAAGTATCAGTTCAGCTCTTTGTTCATCATTTTGATCATCATCTTGACCTTCATTCTGATCTCCATCGCTTGGAACATCATTTTGAATAATTTCTTAATTTTTGGTGTTTGCACCCTGATGCTCAGGTGCATTGTTCTATTGCTCAGGAGTGATACACTGTTGCTCAAGCAGAGTGTCAACTTCTTCATTGTAGACAAACCTGTTGTAGTATTCTGGTTCTTTTCTACTTTTCTCATCATTTTTCTCTACATATTCATCTATTCTGACATTTGTACTTTCAATTATCTTATTAGATGACTTGTTAAGACATTTATAAGCCTTGCCCTTGGTGGAATACTCTAGAAAGATTCCTTCTTCACTTTTGGAGTGAAGCTTTCCATTTCTATCATCTTTCAAAATATAATATTGACTTCCAAAAAATTTTAAGTAACTTACATTGGGTGTGTATCCATACCATAGCTCATAAGGTGTCTTTCTAGTGTCTTTCTTCAATTAAACTCTGTTAAATGTGTAGACAATGGATCTATTTCTTCTTTCAGCAATCCCATTTTGTTATGGTATTCTTGGTGCAGAAACTTGTCTTTTAATTCCGTGCTCATTGCAAAAGTTAGTGAATTCATCAGAAACAAATTCTCCTCTTCTATCTAATCTTAAGCATTTCAATTTCTTACCACTTTATTTTTCTACAATAGCTTTATACCATTTAAACATCTTGAATGCTTCTGATTTTTATTTTAAGAACATAACTGTCATCATTTTAGAGTAATCATCAACAAAAAGAATAAAATATCTATCACCATAAGAACTCTTTGTTCTCATGGGTCCACATAGATTAGTATGGACTAATTCTAGAATAACATTAAATGTATGGATTTTTCTCTTGAAACTAGACTTTGTTATTTTTTCTTTTTGACAATTCTTACATATGATATGGTCAGGCTTTGACATGCTCAGTAAGCTTCTTACTTTTCTTTTATTGCTTATCTTAATCATGTTGTCAAAATTCACATGACATAACTTTTTATGCTACAACCATATGTCTTCATTTTTAGCCATCCAACAAGTAGTGTTTATATCATCAAGATAGAATAGGTTACTTTTTGTTTGTTCACCAATTTTGATCAACCTTCCTGATTCATTAAAGATCTTTGTCATTTTATTCTCAAATGCAACTCGGTGACCTGTGTTCAGATTAAGTAAAAACAAGTTTTACAAGGACCCAAAACCTTTACAAAGTAAAAGAGTTCAACAGGTTTTACAAAGACCTGAAACCTAAAAAGAGTTAAAACAAATATTCAACGAAGAGCAGCAAAAGTTGTGCTAAGGCACCCAGAAGGAAAGGAAACATCCAACCAACAGCCAAGCAAAAAAATTTCCACGAATAATAACAATAAAGACAGGGACAGCAAAAACCCAAAAAGATAGCAAAAAAGAAAGCTACATGTCTTGTACAAGTTCCTGGGCCTCGATCAGCATAACCTGCATATTACTGATCAAATTCTTGAAATCTTATGATTCCTTGTCCGCCTTTGGACTAGTCTTCTTAGTGCTTACTCTTCTTAGTGCTTTCTCTTGTTTGGGTACCAGGGCCATTCAGGTACTCGGTGACCTATGTTATTCAGTTATGAAACACTCAATAGATTATAGTTAAGTCCTTTTACCCAGTATGCATTTTCACATCTGATTAGATTATTTAATATTATGGTTCATTTACCTTCAACTAGACAAGGTGAGTCATTACCCATTCTTATTGATCCACCATTATAATATTCAAAGGTTTCAAACTTTTCCTTATTACCAGTCATGTGGTGAGTGCAGCCACTATCTGTAATCCAGACATCATTCTTACTAACCTTAGATATGAGTGCAGTCTCTACATACCTTTCCTCTTTGTCTAAATCATACTTCATGGCCACAAATACCATCTCAATATCTTCATCAGATTTGGTGTCAGTATCTCCAGCTCTGTTCTCAGCCATGTAACAAGCTTTCTTCCCTTTGTCCTTGTAGTCTCGAGTATCTCTTCTATCAAATTGTTGGTTGCTTCGATAATCTCTGTTATCACTTCTGTCAAACTTCTTTTCATATGATCTATCATTACTTCTATCACATTTTCTTTTGTTAGGACATCTTATAGCAAAGTATCCAACCTTTTTACAATTAAAATATACAAGTGGTAATTTACCTTTGTATCTACCTTTGCCTCTCTGCAATCTTCTTGACATTAGTGCTTCAATCTCATCAAGTCCTTGGTCATCATTATCACTTTCACTATCATTTCTCATGGTGTGTTTATGACTTGACTTACTTATTTTCAAAGAAGATTTGAGTGTAGACTCAATAGATGGTAAGACACTGTTGTCAAAGTTATTCATCTCAAATGAAATAAGTATACCAACCAAACTATCTAGAGTGACATTGTTATTTACTTCTACCCTCATTTCTTGTATAAAAGATACTCTAATAGCATAAATAGGTAGTAAGATTCTTAGGATTTTACTTACCACTGTTTCTTGTTTAAGTACACCACCAACTCCTTAGATAACATTGACTACCTCTTTGATTTTGTAGTTGTACTGAGTGATATTTTCTCCTTCTTTCATTCTTAGGTCCTCAAATTTACCTCTTAGACTTTTTGCCTTAGCTCTTAGTACATTTGCATCTCCTTCATGTACTAGCTTTAATTTGTCCCACATTTGCTTTGCAGAGGTGCATATTTTGACATCTTCAAATTCAGCATCAGAGAGTGAGGAAGCAAGTTCTATCATCATAGAATTGTGCTCATGCTTTTCTCTTAATTGATCAAGTGTGTGAGGTCATGTAGGCAACACATATTCAATATCCAATTATTGAGTAACATCATTTCCAATACCTGATAGGTGGAGTCTTATCATGCTTTGCCATGATGCAAAGTTGTCCTTGTTCAACTTAGGCACATCTCATTTTCTCATCTTGTGATCTTTTACTTAAGTCTTGAAACTTTCCTTCTAAGTACACAAGCTCTGATACCAATTGTTAGAATAACTGAGAGGAAGGTTGAATCAGTGGCCTCAAAAATTAATCCAATATCAACCCAAAAATTTAGTACCATAATTATAAGCCTCTAGTTATCTTCAGTTCTACAAGATATATGCTTTGAAATAATCTTATCAAATAACTACCTCTCAGAGTTTGTTGTTAAACCTTATTTTTTTAACTTTACCGATTAGCAGTATATCATTTACCAAAATATAATAAATAACTTAGTGTTTACTGATCAATCCTAATTTAGTAATGTGTAAAGAAAAATATCAAATCAATGACTCATAAACACATTTGACACATAAATTTTTAACGTGCAAACCCTATTAGAGGAAAAACCACTTGGGACGGATAACCCAAAATTTTCACTCTTCTGAAGTGAGCTCGGTGAAGAGCCAACCCTGTAAAAGGTTACAAACACACTGCTAAATGTGACCTTGTTAGAGGATTTATCACTTGATATCTGGCATTTCACTATGCTATCTTTATGATAAACCTTTTGATACTCCTTGGGATGTATCTCAATATATAAAGGATTGTTAAGTCCTTCTCAATTAAGAGACTTTCTGATCCAATGGTTAAACTAAAACAATATATGATCTGTTCATAAATACAACTTAGACTTGTAGATGTTTAGATCTATTGTAAGCTCATAATACCTTTCTGATCAATATTTTTTTTCTATTCTTTTGCTCCACTTTTTTCTGCTCGGTGATGCTGTGCTTCTCTATTGCTCGGTGTCTGCAGAAATCTTTAGCTTGTTTGATCAGGACTGTATGATGTGTTCTTCACTAGTATTCTCTTCAGAATATTCTCTATTCACCCACCATTTCATAATGAATTAGCTTGTCTCTCTTATAGACATGATTTCACCATTTCTAGGTCTTTGTCTTTCTTGTTCTTGATGTGATCTGGAAATCTCATCATTCTTTCTTTAAAGCATACTTCAGTTTTATCCCGCAGATTCCTCTTTGAAAACTGGAATAAAACAACTTTAAAACTCTAGATTATCTTTGGCTTTTAACTTGTTGATGAAAACAATATCATCAACCAGTTAAATCCATATTTAGCTCCTGCCAGCTAAGTCTTTTGTCATTTTTGAACTTCAGTTCTTTTCAGTGTTTAACTCCTTGTTAGCTCAATCTTGACTTCAATTTTCCTTGGTCATCTCTGTCCGTCAAGGTTGTCTGTATGTCGCGTAACACTATGGTTCTACTCATCGGTAATGCTTGCTTAGGTTTCTTGCTCGGGTATCACTGTGACTCTTCTCTTGAGGTTCTCTATCCGTCGGGGTGTATTGTCCGTCACTGTTTGTTGTCACTTAGTGTATACTGAACTTTTATGCATTACTGATAGCATAACCTTTATCTCTCTAGTTCTTTGAAGTCTTTGACACTATGTATATAACCAATCAGATTATATCAATTTGACATTAATGACAATACAATACATTAAATGATTTAATGTCTTGCATTAAATTTCTATAGCTCGGTGATCATCAACTTAACATCTTCAAACATTCAATCAGTTATGGTTCATCAACATTCACCTACAGAACCACGTATTGCTTCAAAGAGGCTCAATTTTGATGATCCACCACAGTCATAGATATCGATAGAGACATATAGTTCTAGCTGTGGTCGTCATTGAAGGACCAATTTATGTTAATATTCAACATTTGTATTATATATGTCGACCTTAACATGGCACATGCCACATTTTTGTAACTCTATTATTGACTTAATATTTGTGTTATTTTTGTATATGTATATGATTACTATTCCTTTTGATATATATGAAAGTTGATATTCAATCCAATTTGTTCATTGTGTGCATATCTTTGTACATCAAAACTTAATTATTTACAATTGAATCATGATCAAAATTGTTCATTGTGTGTATGTCTTGATTAGCCTCAAATAAGAACTTATGGGATTTTGATAAATTTTTATTAGATTAGCTTAATAATGGTTTCTAAGGTCACTTTTGACCATTTTTTATTATTCCCCTAATTTGTAAGTCTTTAGGCATCAAGATGTAAAAGTTGCTAAAATGTAGGAAAAGTTGTCAATATTTTTTTTGTTAAAAGTTGAAAAAGAGGGTGTTGGAATTAATAGGTACTGAGAGGGGAGTGAATCAGTACAAATAGATAGTAAACAAATTTAACCACTGATCTAGATGACTACTGAATTACTTTACAAACTAAAAAGTATATAACTGATGCAAATACATAAAAGAATATAATATCAAGCATCCACAAATTCATCACACATGACATAGATATTTTCACGTGGAAACCCTTGTAAGAGGAAAAAAAACTACGGTGGGGATGACACCCACAATCCCAATAGAGTAGTAAATGAGTTTTCCCTATTAGGAGCTACAAATACCCTTTCTGAGGGTTCACCTTGTTAGGAGTGACTAGTACACTATTAGGAGTACAATCAGATCAGATACGATCCACCTTAATAAAGAAATTACCATGTTAAAGAATTTACAAAAAAAATAACCTGTTAGAGTTCACCCAGTTAAGGGATTTTTCTTATTGAAACTATTAGGGAACAACAAGATTAGTAATCTGGATGTAGCATTGATTGCATGTCAAATCCAATAAGTTCTCTATAATCTATAAATTATCTCTGCTCTCTATCTATCAGCTTTCTGATCACAACCTCAAACTGAAATCACAAAACCCTAATTGCGTCACCCAAAACAACTCTTACAACTTACAACAACTTTTCAATATGAGTAGTTCCCTCTATATATAAACAACTTCCACCGTCATAAAAATGATCTTCAAATTACTTTCTCGCAAAAGAATCATGTGTCAAATTATATTCTCGATGAATAAAATGATTTATCATGACTGCATTAGGTCAAGATAAGATCTGCAAGTTATATCTCCAAAGTAGTCAAACATGTTTTGACTTCTCCTATGCAACACCTCAAAATCTTACTTAAATGTTTGCATCGATCTCATAAATATAAAAACATTGAATGTATAACATTTATTCCACATCATTATATCATTAGAAATGATTTCACATACTTTACCGCTCACTGATCTTTGATCCACCGATTGTTAATCAATAACATAAGTGTAATACATGTCTTAATATTTGTGACAACAAAAACTATCTCACCGATCATCTAAATGAATTTGGTTGGAGCCACATTGCAATTTTAATATTTTGAAGTTGTATTTGTGATTGCTCCTCATAATTCCACTTCTACCATGATATCCACCAAAGTGATGTTTTCATTGTCTACCAATCTTCTGAACTTAGCTAATTTCTATCATTACTTCTTACCGATTATATCTTCACTTCACCTATAGTATTTCATGACTGTACTAACCTAGTTGCACTGTACTAACTTAGTTGCCAACTTAGTTGTCATCAATGAAAACCAAATAAGTGACTCCTTATGACTGCACCTCAATATTCATCACAATGCCAATAATCTCCCAACACAATACCAACAATCTCCCCCTTTGACAATGATGGAAAACACATGCTAACAAACACATACTAATTGCTTACAATCGTGCAATCATAATCTCAATATCAAATTATGACTCCCTATACATATACTCTCCCTTTAAAAAAATGACAAAGGTACAAAAACTAAAATATATGTACATTTAAATAAATCTTGCTTACATCCTGTCAAAGATCACCATGAAGTTTATCTTCGCTAAATCCAAGGATGTTTCACATACCTTCTACAAGTATCTCATAGCAATTATTTTCTCAATCAAACTAGAAGCAAGCTCTTCCATGCTATCTAGAGTGTTCATGTCAGATAAAGAAAGTATGTCTTTTGCCTTCTTCACATTTAGTTTCATAACCTCTACTATAGGGGATAAAGATGATTGAAGTTCTAGTAGAGTGAGCATTCTATTCTCTTACTCATTCTAAATCTGCTTAACCTTGTGTGATATTTGCTTGACTTGACTATTGTAATTAGTGACTGAACTTAACAAAGGATCAAGATGACCTCTTAGGTTCTCTAACTCCTTTTGAGCTTCAACTCTCCTTTGTTCCAAATCTTGGAAAAAATCAAGATACATTGGTACTTTGGTAAATAATTGAACTGCATTAGTTAATGCGGTCTTAACTTCATTTATCAAATCTGACAATTTGATCATATCTATGGTAATCTTCTCCATAAACTTACCAAAACATGGAATGTAAAACCTTTATTCCACCTCATCATATCATTAGAAATGATTGCACATACTTTACCGCTCATTGATCTGTAATCTACCGATTGTTACTCAAGAACATAAGTGTTCTACATATCTTAATGTTTGTGACAACAAAAAATATCTCACCGATCATCCAAATGAATTGTGATTGGAACCACATTGCAATCTAAACATTTTGAAGTTGTATCTCTCACTGCTCCTCATAATTCTACTTCTACCATGATCTCCACCAAAGTGATGTTCTCACTATCTACTAATCTCATGAACTTAGCCAATTTTCATCATTACCTTCTTACTGATTGTATCTTCACTTAACCTATAGTATTTCATGACTGTACTAAATTTTTTGCACTATACTAACTTAGTTTCCATCAATGAAAACCAAATAAGTGACTCCTTATGACTGCACCTCAATATTCATCACAATACCAACAATCTCCCAACACAATACTGACAATCTCTCCCTTTGACATTGATGGAAAACACATGATAACTGCTTACAATCGTGCAACCATAATCTCAATATCAACTTATGACTCCCTATACATATACTCCCTCATACATATACCCCACTTTGACAATAATGACAAAGGTACAAAAACTAAAATATATGTACATTTAAACAAATCTTACTTACATCATGTCAAAGATCACCTTGAAATTTATCTTCGTTAAATCGAGGGATGTTTCACACACCTTTTGCAAGTATCCCATAGCAATGATTTTCTCAATCAAACTAGAATCAAGCTCTTCCATGCTATCTAGAGTGCTCATGTTAGGTAAGGCAAGTATGTCTTATGCCTTCTTCACATTCAGTTGCATGACCTCTATAGTAGGGGATAAGGATGATTGAAGTTCCAGTAGAGTGGGCATTCTATTCTATTTCTCATTCTGAATCTACTTAACCTTGTGTGATATTTTCTTTACTGGTTGACTACTGTAAGTAGTGACTGAACTTGACAAAGGATCAAGATGACCGCTTAGATTCTCCAACTCCTTCTAAAATTCAACTCTACTTTTTTCCAAATCTTGAACAAAATCAAGATACATTGATACTTTGGTAAATAATTGGCCTGCCTCAGTCAATGTAGTCTTAATTTCCTTTATCAAATCTGAAAATTTGATCCTATTTGTGATAATCTTCTCCATCATCTTACCTATCATCATCTTCTCTAAGTTCTCCTCTTCAAGCTTCACTATAGCTAACTACAAATCTGGGCCTTGATCTAGAATTGCCTTGATAAGAGTATCCATTTGATCAATAGGAGTATCATCTTCATCATATTCTACCTCAAGCACTAACTTAGCTATAATGTCTCTAGCTTGCCATAATACTCTTGTCTTATTGTTTGATCTCAACTTGTCTCTTACAGCCTTTGTCCTCAATTGTTCTAAAAACATCAATACCTTAGGTTTCAATTTGGTTATATTGACCAGTGTGGTTGGTAATTCTTCTTCAACTTCCTCTTCTTCCTCTTTTGCAACACTCATTGATCTCTGTCTTTTCCTTACACTTGTCTCTCCAAGAATTAATTTCCTTTTAGTCTCAAGTTTTTCTTCAATATTGTTCTGAGTCTCCTCCTACTTAATATCTACTACTTTCTCCTCTTCCTTCTAAGAAATAAATTCATCTGTAGTTTCCATAGGCAATGGTGAGGATGAATCTTCTTTACATGTAATTTCTACAATTTCAATCTCATCTCCACATGTTTGTGATAGATTGTTATTTTGTGTTCCAATATTCTACACCAAGTTAGGAACATAAAGAACAAAATTCCCAATTAACTGATCTACAAAAAATGTATCATCTCCCTGCATAGGTTCATTGAATTCTACTTGAACATGTTCTTATTGTGTTGCTACCTGCTTTATATGTACTACCTTCTTCCATGTCTCAACAGTCTCATTATGTACACCTATGTGTCATCAATTAGTAGTCTAGTTCCTCTTCTCTTAATTTTGGATTTAAGTGTGTGAACATTAATCATTATCTTACCATCTTCAGCACATAGTTCATGGTGTACTTGGATTAGTCCTCTTTTCATAATCTCTCTATCCAACTATAATTCAACACTCCATATAGCATCAATCAACTGATATAACTCATCAGGAATGCAAGAATGGATCTCTAAAGGAGTTCTACAAAATTTGTGAAAATGATACAGAATTGCATCTTCTAACTTCTTCTTGTCTTCATCACTCCTCAAAGTGTATCTTCTGCCACTAGTAGAAAGTCTACCATTGTCCACAATACATTATTCAATATCATTAATGGAAGGGGCCTTCTTTATCTCACCACTCATTTTTAGTTCAGAGGCATCCTCTTGTTTGATTTTATCCTTTCTCCCTTATCCTCATCAGTTTCATTCTGAACATCCTTTACCTCTATGGATTTTTTCTTCCTCTTGTAAGTTTTCTTTGGAGTAGAAATGCTTTGACTTTTCTTCCTTGATGATTCCACTTTAGACTTAACTTCGCTAGCAATTGGTTTTCTCTATTTTCTCTTCCCCTGAGCTTTAGTTTTGATTGCAGCAGTGCAAGATGTTCCTACATCACTACTTCCAAACTTCTTCTCTAGGTTAGACACCATTCTCCTAGTTTTCCTTTCAATGGTCGATTTCTTCAATTCCTTTTGAATTTTGGTGAATGATTCATCATGGGTTCCAAATCTTTGTGCTTGTTTGTCTAAGGGCTTTGATAACAACTCATCAACATTTAAAGTTACTAAATCACCCTCTACTTCATATCCCATAGGAGGAAGCCAATATGTCCTAGGTTCCATAGCTTGCACAGGTGGATCCGGACCATGTTCGATTGGGTAGATCCGAAAGGCCAGGTCCGCTATGTATGATTTGGCGGAACCAAAGTGCACGATGTTAGATTTGGTCGAGAACATAGAAATAGCTTTTTGAAGCTTCTCCGGATGCCCAATGCAACTATAGTTTAGTTGAAGCTTATTTATTGGTTGTTTCATCCTGTGGAGGAGCGGATTTCCCTATGGGTGGGAGTATCCCTTTGGTGATGTGGGGGTGTGGGTAATTGAGGTAATGGAAGAGGTCTTCTGCTTCCCCTCTCTGCGCACAGTGCAATACCAAGAGTGAGTCAACTCAATGTATTACGTACATCATATGTAAGCACATGTTCATGAGATGCTAAGGTTGAATGAGGTCCCATGTTACTACCAATAGAGACACCGATTAAGAGTTCAACAAGATCCCAGGGCTCGTTAGGGCCTAAAGATTTCCATCGTTAGCGTTGGTCGAGGGGAGGAGTGTTAGGGCCTTCGGGCGCTCGGCCAGGCCTCAGTAACTATAGAAAGGAGGGCAGCCACCCCGAGGTGGACGGAATAACTTGTCATAGTTCATGTGGGAGGAATAGCTCGGCTATCCTCTCACCCACCCTTGCTAGCCATTCCCCCCCACCCGGGCAACGGCTAATTCCCCTGCATGCATGCAAGGGTGGGTGTTCATCGGGCAGGGTGGGTCCCTACTATTCGCCAAGGGCCTAAGAGGTAGATTAGTTGCCTATAGAATGGTAGGGGGGTGGCCCTACTATTCTATGTGAACATAACCCCCCACCAACATTAGCCGTACTATAATTCCATCATGCATGAACACCCTGCATGCAGGGAATAGAAATTGGTCCCCATGCAGTTCATGTGGGAATTGCACATAAGCTCCCACCCATCCCCACACATGTGCCCCAAAACCCAACTGTATTATTCTTTGAAGGCTCTCCGAAGGCCAAACCTATAACCTTTCTCTATGGCCATGAAAAGGCTCAACCCCACCCTATAGTCAATGGCCCACACTAAACTCCAACCCCAATACCCTCAACAACAGCCTAACCCAACTGAGTTGAGAAGCCCACCCAACTGCAGTTCTTAATATTTCTCTCCCTGGCCAATCAATGAAGAGTGGGCTCAACTATCAACTATTCATGTTAATTCCCCACGGTCTGAACTCTCTATTTCGTTCAGAATAGAGCTTATTCACCCACCCCAGCACTAGACTAATCTGGGTATAGGGCATTTTTAGAACCCATTTATCACCCCGCATCTATAGATATAGTGGGGGGCCAGGGTTGGATCAGCATGGTCCAACATTGCATGTCCCCGCCCACCACCAATCCCTTGTGCCCCCACCTATCCAGTTCCCCCTAGAATTGAATAGGGTAGGGCTAGTCGATCACTACACTATAGAAACTCTTTCTCTTTTGCCCATAGGAGCCGGATAGGGCACATCTGTATGGTCACTTTCAATAGTAAAGTATTTATCTGTACGGCCACTATCCCGCACGCCCTATAGATA
>MU225272.1:3287855-3310196 GCA_018584345.1 Thuja plicata | reverse complement strand
CCGAATATTAATAATGGCCAGGCGATAGGGTGAAACGAATATATGTAAAACAATCACCAATTCCCCGCTCGCCGACATGCGACATTCGCCAATTGGCGAATAATCGCCACTAAAGTTATCGCTGGTGTGAAATGAAGTTACTTTTCCTCTTTTATCATTAGAGAAATAGACGTTGCATATTTTAATGATAGGAATAATGTCAAGTCATCGGTTAACACATATCCACCGGTTGGTACTCAACCTATAGTAATAACTGCTATCAAATAGATATCAACCATGAAATCTTAATGCGGTCTACACAATCTCAAAAACAAAATCATATAAACTTACACCATAATGTGGGTGACTAACAAGAAGTTGAGTCCACTTTTGGCCCAAAAGTAGAACTATTTTTCCTATTTTTTTTCAAATTCATCATGTTTGATATGAATATTTGAAGTACTTAGAGACTGAATCTTAAAAAAACTAATAATATAAGTAGTAGTACTCAAATTCTACTTTCCAAATATGTAATTTATTTTAATACCCAGATGATCGAGTTTTATTTTCAAAAGGCATTACTAAAACCCACATTTTAAAAGTCCTTGTTTCAAGACCATACTATGCTTGTGTACAACAAGCAAAATTTGACCTAAATGAAACTATTTCTCTAAATCCTTTTGGGAAATGGTATGTAACACAATTAAGATTGATGACAATATTTTTTTGTATTTTTTTGTTGAATATATTTTTTTATTAATTGTTTATTAGGCATGATTGTTGTTTTTAAATCTCTCATGTACAACAAGCATGATTTGACCAAAATATATATTTTTTAATTATTCTTTTAAAATGTGTAGAATTCTCTAGTTTGATGTCGTATAAATTTTGCAAGAAACTTTCAAATAAAAAATTTATTAAAGTAACAAAATAACCTGTTATCTTTAGTTTGTAGACCTATTTTAGTAGAAATTCAATGAAAAATAGAAAAATTAATCAAATTTACAAACAAGTTACATATTTGGAATCTCCACAATCTGATATATAGTTTGGATTTTTATTTTGTCAAAATATTCCTCTTAAAATGTCTTCAGATATATGTCTAAAGTCCTTATTTTGTATGGACACTAGCAGAGCCTTCAAGTTGCAAGTCAAACCAGGTCCAAGGCTATGGTTCGGCTACCCAAGCCTCTTTCCAAACCAAAAGCCAATAATAAAAGCGGGCTTGAAATTCAAAAAGATTAGAAACGGGATCTTGTTTAGTAAACATTACCCCGTTTCCCTTTTTTTAAATCATAACGTATAAATGAATCGATGGAAGGTTTTCATTAAATAATAATATTTTTTCAAAACAGGATCCCATTTTGAAATGGGGTCCCGTTTCATTTTTCAAAACAGGGCCCCATTTTGAAATGGGATCATGTTTTGAAACAAGACCCCGTTTCTAAAATTTTAGGCTTGGGATCCCGAAGCTAAACAAGACCCCGTTCATTTTAAGTGAGAACCAGTTTTGTTGAGTGTGATTTTGCAAATTTGGCTAAGTATGATAGTTATACCGTAAGTGGTCTCAACTTCTTGCACTTACCCATGTGCATATAAATCTTTACCGCTCTTAAATCTAGGGGATCAGTAATGGATTTGTCTTTAAGTGTTCCCCCTAAGAAAATAATATGCTTAGTTCACTGATGGATCCTCCACACTTTCGAAACTTATGGACTTCTCAGCCAAATTAGAAGAATTTAGTTCCCCTTTCTTTACCCATGTCTTCTTCATATCACTTCTGACTTCATCAACAATAGTAATCTGCTTTCCTTTCCTATCTTCTGACCGGTTATGAAATTGGTTCATAAATAGACAGTCTCTAGTCAGATGACCTATCTTATGATAGACAAAAAATGCCATACCGGTTGAGTTCCAAGGACAAGCATTACCTCTTAGAGTTCTCATTCTATAATTTACTGCTAGGTGTCCATAGTTACCACATACTGAACATGTAATGTTGAATTGTCTTTCCCTTCTAACAATATTCACCGGTGTGACAGGTGACCTAGGTGCATACACTCTTGACCTTGAATCTCCATCTTTGTGTCCATATTTGTTGCATGTAAAATAGTATCCATCAAAGTTACCACCATTGGATCTACTGCTAAACCTATATCTACAAGCTCATATGTAGTATGACCATACTTGTGACAATTATAGAAATAACCATTAAAAGAGTGAGGTTTACCGATTTTCTCCTACACACATTTGCAATATAACCAAGATTTCCACAGTTATAATAAGTAGGTTTGTTAGGTTTCTTACCTGATATGATTGGATGTACCTTCTAATCTTTTTGTGTCCCCTTAGGTTCAAATTTAGAGGACTCACTGATTTCAAATGTTCCTTCTCATGTATAACCTAGACCAGTTGTGTCTATGTGTCTTCTTTGGCTCTTCAGTTGTTCATCAAGATTTTGTGAGCTTTCATTGTATTGCTTCAACTTTTCATTTTCTTCTTTCTCAATTTTTAGTTCTTTCTTCAATGTCACATTCATCTCTCTAAGCCTTTCATTCTAGATTATTACTTGAAGATTCTCTGCAATAGTTTCCTACATAGGACTCTGATATAAAGAAAATTCTTGTCTCGGTTTGATAATCTCTTCATATTTTGCCTTTAGGGCATCATCAACAATTTTCTTGGCATCTTCTGTAGTCTTCTTTGCATCTACAACTTTTCCTTTTTCCCCGAGGACTTCACACATCCTAATAGACTGGCATTCAAGTTCTCTTTTCAGATTAACCACATTTTCTTTGAGACCCTTGTTCTTAGTAAACATATCTGCAATTGCCTCCTCGGACTCTTTAGATGTACTTCCTTGAGACAGTTGTTCTATGTAGTCTTGACTTTCACTCAATTTCATAGTGACTTCTCTCCTTTTGGCAAGTGACTTCTTCAACTTTTCATGTAGCTCAATGATCATCTTGTTTGCATTCTCAAGTTGCATCTCATACCTATAACCCTTCATGATAGTGTATCTTTTCCCCAAGCTATTAGGCTTATCACCAAGAGGACCTATGTTATGATGCCAATTGTTGGAATTAATAGGTACTAAGAGGGGGGATGAATCAGTCTTAATGTCTGTGACAACAAAAACTATCTCACCGATCATCAAAATGAATTATGGTTGGAACCACATTGCAACCTAAAGATTTTGAAGTTTTATTTGTGACCGCTCCTCTTAATTCCATATCTACCATGTTTTGACTTCTCCAATGCAACACCTCAAATATGACTTAAATGTTTGCATCGATCTCATAAATATCAAAACATTGAATGTATAACCCTTATTCCACATCATCATATCATTATAAATGATCACACATACTTTACCACTCACCCATTTGTGATCTACTGATTGTTACTCAAGAACATAATTTTTCTACTTGTCTTAATGTCTATGACAAAAAAAACTATCTCCCCGATCATCCAAATGAATTGTGGTTGGAACCACATTGCAATCTAAAGATTTTGAAGTTGTATTTGTGTCTGCTCCTCCTAATTCCACTTCTACCATGATCTCCACCAAAGTGATGTTCTTGTTGTCTATCAATCTTCTGAACTAAGCCAATTTTCATCATTACCTTCTCACCGATTGTACCTTCACTTCACCAATAGTATTTCATGACTGTATTGACTTAGTTGTATTGTACTAACTTAGTTGCCATCAATGACAACCAAATAAGTGAATCCTTGTGACTACACCTCAATATTCATTACAATATCCCAACACAATACCAATAGAGGGAATAATCTTGAAAGAGGAAGTTGAAAAGTCACTCCTGGGCATGGATCACTGTTGAAATCACAATCACAGTTACAGTGGGAGAAAATTAACAATTATTTGTTTTTGTTGTAGTTCTCTCTTGATTGCATATGGTGTGTGTTCATGGTGGGTTGGGATCCTTATAATCTAAAGACAATAGAGATATAACCTAATTTACATTGGTTGTACTTCATTAGGACCTAACTGTCCAAAGTTTGTTTTCATCGTCACAGTCCAGAGTTGTATTTTGTCATTTTTTTAGATGCATTGATTATATGGAGGCTTGAGCTTGTTAAGCATCCACCAATCTCAACCTATTAGGGAGATCTTCCTCCCAACTCACCTATTCAATAGGTAACAAACCCTCAAGCGCTCACTGGGATACTAGCCCCTTAAGTTGCTTCACTACCCCAAAGACTCATAAAACCACTGACACACATAACCTTAGGCATACTCATCTTGTCCAAATATATCTTAAGGTCTTCCAACCCTTAAATCACACCAACTCACAAAATCTTACTTTGACAAGTCCTTACCCAATTAGGACTCGTAGTTACTTGTAGACACAACTCCCAATGCCAATTAGGTACACACCAACCCAAGAGTACTAAAGGGCACATCAATGACTCTCTCTTCCATAGTCAAAACACAAATCTTAACCCCCTGATCCACCCTAGGAAAAAACATAAGGCCATGTTGTGTTAACATTGCTTACAATGACAAATAAGAAACCATAGGATAGGTGGAACATTTATATTGTTCTCCCACACACCCCACTACACCTTCACCACCCTTCCAAGTACTAATTTGAATTCATACCCTTTCCACAACTCCAATTCATCATCAATCATGGACTAAGACAAACAAACAAAAAAAACATGGTTTACATGTCTTCCCTAACATTGATGACATAAGTTTTTCCATTAGTATGCAAAGTGAAAATAGTTGTTATGAACCATCGGTTACACTGCACCGAAAGTCAGGTTTCAATTCGGACTGAAAGTGCTAAGTAAAGGGAAACCCGACGACACAAGTTTTGTAGTGTAAACCAAAAGTGCAACTTGAAGATGATACAGAGGAACCCAACAAGAAGGTTACACTATAAACCAAAAGAGAAGAAATAGAGGAACCCAACAGAGAAAGGGAACCCGATAGATAGTTCAACAAAGGAGCACTGAAGGACATTCAAAATGATTTCAGAGCAAATCGAGCATCAAACACCAAAATTTAGTTATATCCCGAGAAAACTAGATCTGACTTCCACATCAGATAAAATAGTTATATTCTATATTTAGAGTTTTGATTTGTTTTAAATCCATTTCTTGAGGAAGAAGAAGCATAATTGTAATTGTTTTAATCAATCTAACTGATTAAAAACATGCAAACTAGGAGATCAAGGTCAAGTTGTAAACCTTTGATCATAGAGTTAAGTTTGTAATGCATGAAACTTAATTAGGTCAATCTATTGTATAAATAGATGTTGTAATCATTCATTTGTGATGGATGAGAGGATGAATGTAGTCAATGAGCACATCTATGGATCAGACTAAGAGTTTCAAGAAGTAGAACATCAAAAGATGAATTTGGTTATCAAGAACCAAGAACCAAGGCTACCGAGCAACATAGGTATTAATCAATCACATTAGGTGATACTTTGTACATGTAATCTTGAATGGATCTGTAATCAGCATTTGTAGATTGCATACACTCAGTTCAATGAGTATTTTTGTCTACATTCTAACAAGTGTAGCAAATAGAAGAAATCATTTCAAGAAAGGTGGATTTAACAATCCTATTGTAAATCTCTTAACTGAGTGCACACTAAACAGTGTTGCTAAATCTCTTAATAGAATAGACCTTAACCAGTCTCCACATAATATTTCTAATAGGGTAGAACATTAGAAGTGATCAAATTGTAAGCCTTAACTGACCCCTTCCAATCTACAGATAGTGAAGTTTTTGTGGGTGTCATCCCCACCGCAATTTTTACCTTCTAACAAGGGTTTTCTGCATTACCATATCTTGTGTTATGTGTTATTGCTTTCATGAATGTTTCTATGAATGTCTACATACAATTAAGATTATGAATTGATATCACATGCATAAAGAAAGAACAACAGATATGATCGGTAAAGCAAAGATTTGATTACATAGGGTTAAAGTTTAATTAGCTAAAAGTTTTAGAGGTATTGATTCACCCCTCCCATCTTAGTACACACTTCCCATTATTTCCAAAAATTGGTATCAGAGCTAGATCTCTTATTTGGAAAGTTTAAAGACTTAGGAGAAAAGATCATACAATGGAGAAGTACAGGCTTGACAAGAGTATTGAGAATCAGAAGCTAGAAATTTAGATCTTTTATGAGCAATATAAAGATGATAGAATCAAGATGAGACAATTTCTAGATGAAAGAAAGATTATGGCATCTCGCTGTAATGAAACAGATTACCAAGAAGAAGAGATACCAGATCTATTTGAGTCTTCAAGATCTATAACTAGAAAAGCATCAGACACATCAAAAGAAACCATCACAAGTCTGAATGAAATCAATCAACATCTGGCTAGACAAGTAAAATCTCTACAAATCGGTCAAGAGACACAGATGGTAAGAATGATTAATGTCATGAACAATGCTAGACAAGTTGAGCAAGAAATAAATCTAGCTATTGATGATAGAAGGAAGATTACTGAAAAGCTACAAGAGAAAGAGTTGGAAATACAAAGACTTCCATAACATCATCATGAGATCACAAATCAGATTATTCTTATGAGTCAAGAGGCAAACAAAATGAATATAGAACTCATTGAAAGAATAGAAGTTATCAGTGAGCTAAGAGAAGAAAATGAAAAGCTTAAACATGGAGTAAGAATTCAGAAACATCATAATGAAATAATCAAGAGAGATGAAGAAAGAAACAAAAGGATGGATGATTTTCTTGATGGAAAAAGGAGAGAAAACAACAACACCAGACTAGGCTATACCGAGAATGGAGAATCACCCAACCAAGTTGATCCAAAGAATGTATATGCAAATCCAAGACCAAGAAAGCTGACATGCAATCACTATGGAAGGCAAGGCCACACATCAAGTGTTTGCAGGAGCAAGATGAAAGGTATTCCTAAATCCACATCTTCATTCATAGGACTTTGTTATAAATGTAACAAGAAAGGACATAAAGCATGTGAATGTAAATCTAAGGTGAAACAACCAAAGAATGAAACCTACATTGACAAATACTGTCATACTTGCAAAATGCATGGGCACACATCTCTTGAATGTTGGAAGAAGAAAAGGCAAGCATGGAAGCCTAAAGAAAATGAAACTGGGTATCAACCGAAAAGAGTCGGTAACCAATATGTTTGGGATTACAACACATGGGAAAATAGTATAGCATGTGGAAGATTTGGTCACATAGCTGCAAATTGTATGAGACAATGGACAAGAAAGTCTAGGAGCTGGACTAACCCTGGAATGGCATGTCTACACACTGTCATAAAGTTGGTCATCTGAAGAAAGACTGCAGGGACCAAATGATAGAGACCAGCACCTTTGCTAATGGAAACACCATTGAAGACATCAAGAAGATGAGAAACAAAATGTGGAGGAAAGATACAAACATTGATGAAGCTGGACCGAGTAATGAAATTGGTGACATCACCACCCCCACCTAAGAAGAAAAAGTAAGTATGGAACTGCATTATACCAAGTTATATTTTGCATCAGTTCCATTATACATAGTTAAAATACCAAATCACCATGATTAAAGATGCACTATGGTATTACTTGTTATTATTATGTGAATTCAAATTCATTGGTTAATACATACCGAAATGCATCGGTGTACATAAAAAGCTAAGTTTCCTATACTTACCGAGATGTGTCGGTTAACACATAAAGGCTAAGTCGCTAGTGTAAACCGAGATCCGTCAGCAATCATATGAGTTGACAATGTTGTCTTCGCCATACACCAAAATTTGTTGGTGAAAGTAATAAGTTAACAGGTTCCCTGAAGCATTGCGTTATCACTGAGAATGTTATTGTGTATCACCTGACAACTCTATCTTCACACACCGAGAAGTGGTTGAGTATTAATGACTTGACTTAGGGCAAAGTCTATAAATAGATGATGGAAGGGTCTCATTTTTCACCAAGCAATTAGAGTGAAGAGACAGAGCAAAATGAGAGCATGAAGCAACAAGATTGTAGAGCAACTCCAACCCAATTCACAGCACTCCAAACAGATTCGTAACAGCTATAGAGGTTGAAGTAAGTAACAAAGATAACCGAGAACTCTACTTTTCATTTACGGGAAGAAGTCCTAATTTCACAAATGATGGCAACTACATCAAGAACCACTAAGCTCAAGAATGATAAGAAGAATAAGGTCAATCTTATCAAGAATTCAACCTGTGAGGAACCTCATTACAAGATATATCCCGAGGTTGCTTCACAACCAGACAATGCCGGTGCATTCTCCAATATACCAACTAGGGTTTTTCTCGTTGAAGATGTGCGAGCTTATATGCACTACAAGATAGCAAAAATTGGAGACCTAGAAGTTGAGCAAGATTTTAAGAAGCTTTGCAATGATGATGGCACTCTCAAGGAAGAGCATAAGCACATTGAGGTAAAAAGGCTCACAAATGCCCTATGATTCCTGAAGGTATTCAAAATTGAATGGATTCGGTCAGTACTGATCAAGATACATTACCAAAAATTATGGCTAGATGAGCCAAAACAAATAACCAGGGATGTTATACATGATGTTACCAGTTATCCCATAACCGATAAAGTAAAGGCATTGAAACACCCGCCTAAAGCTGACATTGAGAAGAATATTAGAGCAACATCTTATGGAAGAGGACTAAAGGTATCTACCATCACCGATGATGAACTAAAATTTGGAGCATGTGTCTTAGGATACAAGTTATTTCAGGCTAGCGGAATGAACAGTATTGCATCCGGACCAGTGGATACAGTATACAAGATTGTCAAGAAAGGATTATAGTTGGATCTATCAAAAATTTTGCTAAGACAATTGGATTAGAACATGAAGACAATAAGGACTGCAAAATCCAATTCATGTAAGTTTGGTTCACTCATCATGTGCATATTCTTCTATTTCCAAGAATCCTTCCCATCCATAGGAAATGTCAAATGGGACACTACAAGACCAGTGACCATACAGATTGGTGAGTTCATCAAATCACTAAGAGACAATTTGGAATCAGTCATGGATGAATACTTTGTTGGATTCAAAGATAGAATGCAAAAGAGAGTAAGGATTCTAGAACAATTAATAGAAAAGTTCAAGACTGACATATGTTTTATGGTGGACACTGACTACACCTACATCAAGCTAGCTATACCAAGGATAGAATGGCTAGCACCACTTGATTATGAGTCGAAAATAGATCAAGCATCAAATGCAATTGAGGCATTGATAAATGAGCCATTAGATAAAACACAACCTAAGTTGGAACTTATGAGGAAGCCAAAGAAAAGATCAAAACTGGCTTAGTTGTGAAAAATATTGATAGAAAGAAAGATAAAATGGTCAAGAACTTGAAGAAAAAGCTATTGGTGAATGAAGAGGAAACTGAACAGAAAGAAGAAACCGAGGGGAAGTCACCCGTCGGTGAAGCTGAGAAGGAGAGTGACTTAGAGTCCATAAAGTCAGATACACAACTACCTCCACTAGCTAAGAAACCAAGGACTACTGCTGCATCCAACACCAGGAATCAGACAACAAAGGATGCAAGTCCTTCACCGATAAACAAAGGTCAAGTAAGGACCTACAAAAGAAAACCTCAAACCAAACAGACAAAAGCACCGAAGAGGAGAAGGAAATTAATCCTAACCAAGGAAGATATAGAAGATACTCAAGAGGATGAATCTATCCAAAAGAAAAGAATGGGATTCCTGAAACTATTGATGAGGTATATGCTTCAATTATCAAATCAGGAATAGTCAATGATCGCAAGATTAATAAATGGCTAACATTGGATCCCGAGGATCAAAATAAAATAGAAGAGGCAATTATCAAAATGATGTGTATATTCAAATATCTTCCAATACAATTGGCAGATAATTGTTGGAAATTAGTTGAGTAACTAAGAGGGGAGGGGTGAATCAGTTACCACAAAAACAAATCCAAGTCCCTTAGATGTCTTAAAGAAATTTAACATTGTTGCTCGGTTAACATAGATATTTCACTATCACTCGGTTAACATAGAAAATCTTAAGATATTAACTGTGATTATCTTTAGTAATTAATTACAGAAACATAAACCATAAAGAAAATGAAATGTACACAGATAACACCAAGATTTAACATGGAAACCCAATATGGGAAAAACCACCAATAGCAACTAGTCACTATTTTTCAGTCTTCGGAAGTGAACCATGTTAGGAACCAACCTTGTTAAAGGTTATAATAACACACTGTTAGGTGTGACCTAGTTAGAGGATTTAATCACCATGTATGGAGTGGCCTTATGAGAGGTCTTCAAACACTTCAATGCAGAAATGTCACCTTGTGAGAGGATTTACAAAAGACTGTTGAGTCTACTCTGTTAAGAGATTTTTATCACTGCTACAATTGTTAGAAAGTAACAATGGATTGACCTATTTTGATAAGAAACTGTCTTTGCTGATTTAGATCTCTATTCTGGATTAAATACTTAATCCCCACTGATCGTATATTCTATTGCAGTCCTCTATGTTCTGTCCTCAATCAGAATCCCATCTGATTTCCCCTTCACTCTTCATATCACACTTCACATGCAATTCCACATCACCACTATTATCTCACTCAATTCAATCAAAACTTGACCTTACATATATATGTTAAGCCTTGTCAAGTCGGCCTTGATATCCTTCCAAAAAAATAATAAAACTCATGTCTATCAGTTGCATATAACTAATTATTCATAAAATATAATCCATTGTTAGTCGGCTGACACTAACTATTTTTCTCAGTCAATATTGAAATCCTTCAACGCCCAACCAATGTTATAATGCCTGAGTGAACTCGGTAAGAACTAAAAAACACTTTGGTCATCTTCAATGCCTGAGAGCTCGGCAGACACTGACTGTGCTCAGATAGGATTAGACATTTGTGTAAATATCACTACACTTGTGTAAACATCAATGACAATACACAATTGAATAATTGTCATCAACAATCTCCCTCTTTGGCATTGATGGAAACACAACATGTCATAATACAAAGAATTATAGAGCAAAAGACATAAGAATGAAATATTATTAATGTCCTTAGCTTCATTCTGATTCTCGTCCAATTTTATTAATGTCTTTAGCTTCATTCTGATTCTCATCCAAAACTCTCTCAATCACTGAAATATAGATTTCTCCCTCTTACATTAATCCTTGTCTCTAATAAAGTTCTCCCTCTGTCATCAATCTCTCCATTAGTAATCTCTCCATCTTTCACTGATCAATATGACATATAGTAATCTCTCCCTCTTTGACAACCAATGCCAAAGACACCAACTGACATATCCAATGAAATTATAATGTACATGTCTATACTGATTCATATGCAATAAGCTCTAAATATCTGCATCAACATGTTAAGTCTATTTTGTAGCTCGGTTGATGCATCACTAAACTATGTTTTAGTGAGCCTTAGCTAGGGGTATTACCCCTAGCTTTCCTCTAAGATACAAAAATACATCCTTAGGAAGCGGTTTTGTGAATATGTCTGCAATTTGTTCTTTGGTATTCACATATTCCAATCTTACTTCTTTGTTCTGAACCAATTCCCTCAAGAAATGATGCTTTATTGCAATATGTTTAGTCTTAGTATGCATCACGGGGTTCTTTGAAATGTTAATAGCACTGGTGTTTTCATAGTAGATAATGATTGGTTCTGTGATTTCTACCTTCATACCTGACAATAATTGTTGAACCATATGATGTTTGAACAATTTACTGCTGCAGCAACATATTATGCTTCTACTATAGATTGAGAAATGCAGTTTTGTTTCTTGCTTATCCAAGAAACCAACCTCTTTCCAAGAAATAGTGCTCCACCACTTGTTCTCTTTCTTTCATCAACACTTCCTGCCCAATCAGCATCAGTAAAAGTCTTCAAATCAAATTTTCCTCCTTTCTTATACCATAATCCATAATCTTTAGTACCCTTAAGATATCTCATAATCCTTTTGATAGCCATCAAATTATTCTCTCTAGGATTAGTTGAGAACATTGCAATAATACCGACAGCGAATGCAATATCAGGTCTAGTGTGAACAACATATTGAAGTTTTTTTATCATGGATCTGTATGTAGTATGATTTACCTCCTTTGAATCATCATCCTTAGATATCTTATGTCTAGTAGGCATAGGTGTTCCAACTGGTCTAGAGTCTTCCATCCCAAATTTCTTCAGTATCTCTTCTATGTATTTAGACTGAGTAATGTAGATACCATCCTTCATTTGATAAACTTGTAAGCCAACAAAGAATTTGATTTCATCAAACATAGACATCTCAAATTCCTATCAAATTTTTGAGAATGCTCTGCATAATTCATCATATCCAATAAACAATATGTCATCAACAAATATTTATGCTAATAGTATCTTGTTCTGAGGTCCTTTGATGTACAAGCTACTATTGTCATTAGTTCTCTGAAATCCAATACTTATCAAGTAACCGTGCAGTCTTTCATACCAGGCTCTCAGAGCTTTCTTTCAGTCTATATAATGTTTTTTGCAGTTTACAAACCATATTCCTTTTGTTAGGTTCTACAAAACCTTCAAGTTGCTCAATGTAAACTTCCTCTTCAAGAATTTCATTCAAGAATGCAAATTTTACATCCATTTGATATACCTTGAATCCTTTATGTGCAGCATATGCCAGAAAAATTCTGACTCCTTCAAGTCTTGCAATAGGAGAAAAAGTTTCTCCATAATCAATACCCTCTTCTTGAGCATATCCTTTACATACCAATCTAGCTTTATTTCTAGAAACTTCACCTTTCTCATTCATCTTGAATCTTAAAACCCACTTAGTACCAATCACATTCTTGCCTTTTGGTCTAGGTACAAGAGTCCAGGTTTTGTTCTTTTCTATCTACTCAATATCTTCATTCATTGCTTCAATCCAGTTCTCGTCATTCAATGCATCTTTAATAGTTCTAGGTTCAATTTCACTAAGTAAACATGTACCTTTTATTTTGCTCCTTGTCATTACACCTTCTGTCTGATCTCCAATTATTTTTTCAGGTGCATGATGCCTTCTGACATATTTTGCAAGTACAAGATCCTTCCTCTTTGATTTTGGGCTTGCTCCACTATATTCACCATGCTCAAATATTTTGTCCTATTCTTCTGTCTGATACTCGGGTTCCACTATCTGAGACTCAAGTGTATCTGTTTGTGACTCAGGTACCTTCATCTGTGACTCAGTTTCTTCAGTCTGAGACTCGATTCCCTTTGTTGGTGACTCAATTTCTTCAGTTAGCATCACTAGTTGCACATGTTGCAACAATGTTTATGTTGACGAATTCATTGGTTGACATGCTTGATGTCCAATCACCATTGTCTGTCTCTTAGGTATAGTATCAGGTTCATAATACAAAAAAATCTATGTAGTCTTCAGCCTCTTTACTGTTGTGTTCTTCATTTCTCTCTACAAACTCATCGACCTTTACATGCACACTTTCTATGACTTTATGAGTAGTAAGATTTAAACATTTATATGCTTTGCTTTTGCTAGAGTAGCCTAGAAATATACCTTCATCACCTTTTACATCAAATTTTCCATTTCTTGTTTCCTTCAAGATGTAGCATCTACTTCCAAATACTTTGAAATAACGAACATTAGGTTTGTAGCCATACCATAATTCAAAAGGTGTCTTCTCAGTACCTTTCTTCAGTTGAACTCAGTTCAAGGTGTGAATTGCAGTGCTAATGACTTCCTTCCAGTATTTGGTATCAACATCCTTCTCAATCATCAAGGTTCTTGCACAATTCATAATGGATATGTTCCTTCTTTCTGCTATACCATTCTTCTATGGTGTACCTAGGGCAGATACTTGTCTTTTGAGTCCTCTTTCATTGCAAAACTCATTAAATTCATTAGAAATGAACTCTCCTCCTCTGTCAGATCTTAAGCATTTAAGTTTCTTTCCTATTTCTTTTTCAACTCTAGCTAGGTACCATTTGAACTTCTGAAAGGCTTCTGATTTTTCTTTGAGAAACATAACAGTCATCATTCTGGAATGATCATCAACAAATAGAATGAAGTACTTCTCACCTGTGTAACTTGTTGTTCCAATTGGTCCACATAAGTCAGTATGCACCAATTCCAAGACTTCTTATGTATTGTAATTATTTCTCTTGAGGCTAGTTTTTCCCATCTTCCCAATTTGACATTGTTTGTGTATTGCTAGTTTAGGTTTCTTCAGAATAGGAATACCTCTTACTCTTTTGTTCTTACTTATGTTGATCAGGTTGTCAAAGTTCACATGACACGACCTTTTATGCCATAACCATCTTTCTTCTATGTGTGCAATAAAACATGAACTTTCATTGAGCTCAAGATAAAATAGATTACCTTTTGTTTGCCTGTCAGTTCCAACTAGGTTTCCTCTACCATCCAGGAACTTGGCCTTACCATTCATGAATTCTACCTTGAAACCAATGTTGTTCAGTTGTGCCACACTTAATAGATTATGCCTTAGTCCTTCAACCCAATAAGCATTATCACATTTGATTCCTTCAGTAAGAGAAATACAACATTTACCTTTTACATAGCAGGGTTCATCATTCCCTAAACTAACACTCCCACCATCATAGTGTTCAAGATCTTCAAATTTGGTTTTATCACTAGTCATGTGGTGAGAATAACCACTGTCAATTATCTAGATGTCGTTCTTACTTATATGAGAGTATAGTGTTGTCTTTTCATTGTCCTCACTATCTAACTCATCCTTAATAGCAATGTAAACCATTTCATCTTCATCTTCATCACTATCAGTGTCTTTAGCAATATAACAAGATTTCTTACCTTTGTCCTTGTAGCTTTTGTAGTTTTTGTAATCTTTCTTGCCTTTATACTTGTTGAACTTTTTCTCACCTTTGTCTTCCTTGTTCAAACACTTAGTAGCAATGTGACCAACCTCATCACATGAAAAGAAAATCAATGATATTCTTCCTTTGTATTGTCCTTTTCCTTTTGCAACTCTCCTTGCAAGTAATGCTTCAATGATTTTCATATCCTCATCATCGAAATCATCATCACTATCACTGTCAAACTATTTTCCTTTCATCTTTCCAAGGTTTAATTTAGCTTTGAATGCTGACTCAAGATTGCTAGGATTAGGAGAATAATTGTCAAATTTATCCAACTTAAAGGATGATAATCTTCCAATCAATCCATCTAGAGTTATGTCATTACTGCATCTCATCTATTGAATAGTTGAAACTCTAATTTCATAGATAGGAAGTAAAGTTCTTAATACCTGGCTGACTACTATTTTGTCTTTAATTGTTCCACCAATAGCTCTGATTGCCCTGACACTTTTATTGATTCTTTCACTATATTTTGTAATGTTTTCTCCTTCTTTCAGTTTCATCATATCAAACTAACCTCTGAGAATTTATGCTTTGGATCTCTTCACATTTACATCTCCTCCATAGATATCATGTAGTTTGTTCCACATATCAAAGGCAGTAGGGCAGTCCTTGACTTCATTAAATTCAAAATAGCTGAATGCAGAGGCTATATCAATCATCATTATGTTGTGGTACTTCATTTCCACCATCTGATCCACAGACATAGGTCTCCGTGGTTCCACATACTTGTGATCCAAGAATTGTGAACCAGTATCTCCAATAGTAGATAGATAAAGCCTCATCAGATATTTCCATGCAGCGAAGTTGTCCTTGTTGAGCTTAGGGATCTCCCTTCTATAAGACATCTCTGATCTTTAGCTTAGGCCTTTAAACCTTCCCTATAAGCACTTGCTGCTCTGATACCAATTGTTGGAAATGAGTTGAGTAATTGAGAGGGGAGGGGTGAATCAGTTACCACAAAAACAAATCCAAGTCCCTTAGATGTCTTAAACAAATTTAACATTGTTGCTCGGTTAACATAGATATTTCATTGTCACTCGGTTAACATAGAAAATCTTAAGATATTAACTATAATTATCTTTAGTAATTAATTGCAGAAACATAAACCATAAAGAAAATGAAATGTACACAGATAATACCAAGAATTAACGTGGAAACCCAATATGGGAAAAACCACCAATAACAACTAGTTACTATTTTTCACTCTTCTAAAGTGAGCCCTGTTAGGATCCAACCTTGTTAAAGGTTACAATAACACACTATTAGGTGTGACCTGGTTAGAGGATTTAATCACCCTGTAAGGAGTGGCCTTGTGAGAGGTCTTCAAACACTTCAATGTAGAAATTTCACCTTGTGAGAGGATTTACAAAAGACTGTTAAGTCTACTCTGTTGAGAGATTTTTATCACTATTACAATTGTTATAAATTAATAATGGATTGACATGTTTTGATAAGCAACTATCTTTGCTGATTCAGATCTCTGTTCTGGATTAAATACTTGATCCTCATTGATCGGATATTCTGTTGTAGTCCTCTATGTTCTTTCCTCAATCAAAATCCCATCTGATTTCGCCTTCACTCTTCATATCACACTTCACATGCAATTCCACATCACCACTATTATCTCACTCAGTTCAATCCAAACTTGACCTTACATATATATACTAAGCCTTGTCAACTCGGCCTTGATATCCTTCCAAATAAATAATAAAACTCATGTCTGTCGGTTGCATATAACTAATTATCCCTAAAATATAATCCACTGTTAGTCGACGGACACTAACTATTTTTCTTGGTTGAAATCCTTCAACGCCCGACCAACACTATAATGCCAAGTGAACTCGGTTAGAACTAAAAACCACTCTGGTCATCTTCAATGCCCGAGAGAGCTCGACAGACACTGACTGTGTTTGGATAGGATTAGACATTTGTGTAAACATCACTATACTTGTGTAAACATCAATGACAATACACAATTGAATAATTGTCATTAACAATAATATGCCAAAATAACTTCAGGATAAATTATCGACAAGATGGACATTTGCATTACACTCTGAGAAATAGATTAGGGAAATAGCCCTAGTTTCTGTCATGCCTCTTGAATCTAAAATGGAGGAGATTGAAGAAGTGATGAAGAAACACTCTACGAGGTTCTCACCAAAGTTGAGAGCCTACCAAGTGCTTCAAGGACATCTACTTGAAGTGGACAAGAAGAGTGAGGCTGAATGGAGAAAGATACTTGATATACCTAAAAAGGTTACAAGTCTCGAGCCACAAATAGCTCTTACCGAAAATCAACAGAACAAAGATGGTCAGGCTAAAAAAAGCCCCAAACATATTATTATCACTGATGAAGATGTCAATGAAGAATCATTGAACACAAGAGGCAACAAGGATATGGACGTTGCAGATGAAACATGGCCTGATAATATAATTATTGGTATTACCGAAGGAGATCCTACAGATGAAGTACAAAAAGATGAAGATGTCACTATTGTCAGGGACTAAACCAACAAACATGACACTATAATAGATTCAGCACAGGTAGACACACCAGGATAGATACCAGTGTAGATACAAGCTATCAACATTATCTTGGAAAAGGAGGATTTACTTGAGAAGGAAACAAGCATACCCAAGAATAAGGGTAATGATGAACAAAAAGATACATCTGAAGAAAAGAAAGATACAACCGATGAACAGGTAGTCATCAGTGAAGAACAAAAAGATGGAGATAACACCGAAAAAGATGCAGAAATAAAAGATACAAAAGAAGTGCAAAAAGAGAAAGGTGAACAAGATAGAAAATTGATACCACTCCTAAGAACATCGAAGGAGATGCTCCAGATACACCAAAGGTAGATAAGGAGATGTCCTTAGACAACTGACAAGCAAACACTGAGCAGCAAGAAAAAAGTACAACACCAAAGAAGCCATCAAGTAGCACATCAAACCAAGTAGAGAAGCTGGCTATGGTTTTACATACAGGTGCATCACAAAAGAAGAAGAAGAAAACAAAGAAGAATAAGTTGGAGGTCACACTTGATGAGATCATAGAAATACCAAAGTGTGATCCAACTACTTTAGATTTTGAATCACTCCAAGAATATGGAGAAATTTGTCAAAGGAAAGCTTTGCAAGAAAATCTTAAAAAGCAGCACCGAGACTCCTTAGTACTGGAGACCACAAGGGATATCTTAAACCAGATAGTCCCTGACATTGATGTTGATCACAATGCCCCCATTCTGGGTCAAATTGTCATTCTCACCAATGCCATCACAACACTGAATGTGGATGCAGAAAAGGCAATTGAGGAACGAGCAGAACAGAAGTTCCAATTCAAATTGACAGAAAAGATCAGCCAAGAAGTGGCAAAAAATAATGTAAAGCTTTTAGAATTAACAAATGAATTAGATCCAATCATTACTGAATTTGTTTCCTTAATTCAAAAGCTATGCACTTTGGAGAAATTCACAAAGGATAATAATGATAAGATTGCAAAGATCAATTCTGATCTAAATGCAAGTGCTCAAAGTCTAACCATAGATGGAAATGCAATCAAATTGCATTATGAGAAGACAATTGAAATCAAAAGGTTAAGACAATAAATTTGGGAAGCAGAATCACAGTTTCAAGAAGAGGTTACCGAGCTACAGGCTCAACTTTTATCGAACCTCACACTTCTGCAACAACACATAAGTTTGGCAAGACAACTAATTGACACCCCTGAGATGTCTGTAGCAGACAACATCTATGACATGCATGCCAGGATCACACTAGAGCATATGGCTCTTGAGAATTTAAAGGAGAAATGGGAGAAGATGATGGAGGAAATGAAGACCTCTCACTCTCATATTTTTGATAAGCTATAGGTATACACCTTTGCCCTTACTATCAAAAAAGGGGGAAAAGGAAAATGATATGTACAGAGCATATAGTAAAAACGGGAAAGGGAAAATATAGTATTAAGGGAAAAGACAAGGTGAAAAGGAAGAAATAGTATAAAGACAAGTCTACATACACATATACTATACTATACCGACATATGCATAGGGGGAGTCACAAAATGACTAAGGTAAATACATGGTGTACATACTATAAATCTTTAGTATTTTGCACATATCAATTTTTGATACTAATGTCAAAGGGGGAGATTAATGACATAATTTTTTCCATTAGTATGCAAAGAGAAAACAATTGTTATGAACTATCGGTTACACTACACCAAAATTTAGGTTTTAGTTCAGACTGAAAGTGCTAAGTAAAGGGAAACCTAATGACACAAGTTTTGCAGTGTAAATCGAAAGTGTAACACGAAGATGATACAGATGAACCCAACAAGAAGGTTACACTCTAAACTGAAAGAGTAGAAATAGAGGAACCCGGCAGAGCAAGGGAACTCGACAGATAGTTCAACAAAGGAACACTAAAAGATAGTCAAACTAATTTCAGAGCAAACCGAGCATCAGACACCAAAAGTTAGTTATATCCTGAGAAAAGTGGATCTTACTTACACGTCAGATAAAACAGTTATATTCTATATTTAGAGTTTTGATTTGTTTTAAACCCATTTCTTGAGGAACAAGAAACATAATTGTAATTGTTTTAATCAATCTAACTAATTAAAAACATGCAAACTAGGAGATCAAGGTCAAGTTGTGAACCTTTGATCATAGAGTTAAGTTTGTAATACGTGAAACTTAATTAGGTCAATCTATTATATAAATAAATATTGTAATCATTCATTTGTGATGGATGAGAGGATGAATGTATCCAATGAGCACATCTATGGATTAGACTTTATATGAGAGTTTCAAAAAGCAGAACAACAAAAGATGAATTTGGTTATCAAGAACCAAGAACCAAGGCTACCGAGCAATAGAGGTATAAATCAATCACATTAGGTGATACTTTATACATGTAATATTGAATGGATTTGTAATCAGCAATTGTAGATTGCATACACTTAGGTCAATGAGTATTTTTGTCTATATTCTAACAAGTGTAGCAAATAGAAGAAATCCTTTCAAGAAAGGTGGATTTAACAATCTTATTGTAAACCTCTTAACCGAGTGCACACTAAATAGTGTTGCTAAAGCTCTTAATAGAGTAAACCTTAAATAGTCTCCACATAATACTCCTAACAGGGTAGATCATCAGAAGTGATCAAATTGTAAGCCTTAACCGACCCCTTCTAATATGCAGATAGTGAAGTTTTTGTGGTGTCATCCCCACCGCAGTTTTTACCTTCTAACAAGGGTTTTCTACGTTACCATATCTTATGTTATGTGTTATTTCTTTCATGAATGTTTCTATGAATGTCTACATACAATTAAGATTATGAATTGATATTACATGCATAAAGAAAGAACAACAGCTATGATTGGTAAAGAAAAGATTTGATTACAGAAGGTTAAAGGTTAATTAACTAAAAAATTTAGAGGTACTGATTCACCCCTCCCCTCTCAATACACACTTCCCATTATTTCCAACAAACACAAGCCAAAGTCTACATGGAGAACTGCAACTAATACAAATGAAAGAGAACACCAATGTACATATTCTCACCCATTTGTGAGGTTCTATTCAATGTTGAAATAACACATAATGCATTTAGAAAATATTCAAATTTCCTCATAACTCATACGATTTATGTAAACCTAAATACAACGTTTACATTTCCTCATAACCCATACACGTTGTGTAGGACTAAATGTTTTTGCCTTAGTTCTACGTAACCCATATAGGTTATATAAAACTAGGAACCAGAGAGAGAGAGAGGGGGGGGCTCCGAATAGATAGAGATGGTGATGGGGGAAGGAAGATGAGAGAGGAAAGGAAGAGAGATAGGCATATATATATATATATATAAAAACACATTATATATGTATGTCCCTACATGTGTAGTAAATTCTAAGTTTACAAGCATACATTTTGATGTCTTCACAACCCATATGGGTTATGGAAAACTCAAAATTATGGTTTTCATTCTACATAACCTGTACGGGTTATGTAAAACTATGCATGGTACTTTTTACTTTTCAAAACCCGAGCGAGTTATTTTGCACATTAAAACCCATGCGGGTTTTGGCTTGATAATAGGGTTGGAAAATGACCCTAAGGCTTGCAAGCCAATTTTCCCTTTTTTTTGTCCCTTTACGCATTTTTTCATCTTCCAATATGATTTCTCAACTTCCTTTTCATCAGCTTTACAAATGATCAAGTGGGTATCTCTAAAATTACCACCATCATCTCATACATCTTCTCAGCTTTCTGACCATAGAATTTTTTCTATTTTTGGACAACATTAGCATAATAAACTTTAATTTTCTTTGCCATTTTTAATAACATTTTATCTACTTGACCAAATTTTGAACAAATTACATATTACTATTCTACACTAGATTCTATACATTTTTATTATTTTGATGCAACTTATGATCATTGCACAAACAAGTACAAAATTTTTAGGATGCGGTCACTTAAAAAAATCATAAATAAATAAATACTCAACAGAAAATTACAAAAAAATACACAACTTCTAGATCTCACTCTTACCTATCATCCTACCAAAGGGTTTTGTAAAATACCAAATCTAACTATATATTTTGTGAAGCGCATAGAAATAACTATGTTATGTTTTTATGAAACAATTAGGAATAATTTTTCATGCGTGGGAGGTTTGACCCTCTTAATCTTATCCATTTAAAAAAAAAACATGAGTATAGAAACTAGATTCAGAGTACTACAATCCTTATTATTTGCACAACTCCTAGTTTTGAGTGCATGATCCTCAAATCTCTCTGTGAAATTCAGGTTTCCCTAATTTCATTAAAAAAAAAGTGGTCACTTATACCCCCCCCTTTTTCACCATCTTGGTACACTTACCCACCAAAATAGTTTTATCAATTTTTTTACCAAGTTCATGTAGGCTCCAGTAGGCAAAGCAATACAAGACATTAGGTATATGGGGATTGTAGATAAAGTTGTTTTTAACAAAATTATTCTATTTTCCCATGATAACCATTTGGATTTCCATGATTCCACTCTCTTGTCCAGTTTTTCTCCTATTGATTTCCAAGCTAAAGTAGATCTTAGGGATTTATCCAACAGTATTTTATACATGGAATTTTACCTTATTTAAAACCCAGTAAACTTAGAATTTGTGATGGAGCTCTTACTTTGACATGAAAGAAAAAAATTGTGACTTGTCCTAATTTACTTCTTGTCTAGAAGCCCTTAAATATTTCTTAAGTACCTTTTTCAACTACAAAGCTTCACCTTTGCTTCATTTCCCAAATAACATTGTGTCATTTGTGAATTGTTGATGCGTGATTGGTTGGACTGAAGATGTCACTTCCACTCCTTTGATGATGCCATTATTTTGGAGACTACATAACTTTCTTCCTAGTGCTTCACCCATAATGATGAAGAGTAAGGGA
>MU225272.1:3266334-3286259 GCA_018584345.1 Thuja plicata | reverse complement strand
CATTCCATGAAATAACTTTCATTTCTCCTTGGGAAGGAACTTCCCCTTCCCTACATGTAAATACCCTATAATTTTGCATTGATCAAATTCCTCTCCTTCTTCACTTCTCAAATGAGATAAAGATTTGTGACCTTTCCATTTCTTATTTTTCTTCCCACGGTCTAGAGATACTCTATTAATTTGCATACTTTCAATACCGAGATTTAAATTTGATGATCTTGCCTTCCCCACTTGATGAGCTAGCTTCTCACTGTCCTCTACCTTATTTAACTCATCTTGATCCACTTCCAAATTTTCTTGATCAATTGACATTGAATTTAGTAGTCCTTCAAAATCATTGTACAAATCTCCCTCCTCTGGTAAGTCTGAAACGTAAAGCCTATCTATAAATTCAAATTTTCTCTTTTATGTATACCCAAAAGTTCATATGCCACTTGAAGCCTTGGAGAAAGATTTGAATTGACCTCAGACTCAGTTGATGTAGTGCCCTCCTAGGTATTACTATTTTATTTTGTGTTAGGACCATGGTGTGTGTGTGTGTGTGTGTGTGTGTGTGTGTGTGTGTGTGTGTGTGTGTGTGTGTGTGTGTGTGTGTGTGTGTGTGTGTGTGTGTGTGTGCATTAGATTCTACTTGATGACATTGATATTGGATGATGATATGGATACTTTCAAGGTATGGATTGGTTTAGAACTACAATTAGTATGGTTTATGATGTTGTTAGAATTGTTATGTGGTAGTCACTATTAAACATATAATCTTGAATGTTCCTTTTGATATACTATGTGGTGACTTATTGGCTGATAAAATGATGATGCTAAAATAGGTGATTAATTAAATAATGTTATTTTATATGTTCTGTAAAAGTATGTGGATAAGCTTAGTTGAGGAATTGATTGCTGGCATAGTAGAAGGTAATATGTAAAATAAATTATATTCACGTTTATAATAAATAAATAAATAGTAGTGACAAATAAATAAATAAAAGATTAGGTAAAATTATTAATATATATACTTGGGTGTCATCATTGATGTTGTAATACAAGTTAGCATTGCCCATTTTATTAATTTAATTAAATTAAAAATATCAAATATGATATTTTCAAAAATAGATTTTTCTATTTCCTACTCTTGGTCATTAAAAAATGTTGACAGAGATGAGGAATGACTTAGGGTAAATTCCATTTTAAGGAGAGTTATCGCTATGCATGTTTAGGCATGAAGGAAGGTTTTCACTTTGAGACTTGTGTATAGATTCTTAGGGTTGGGTTGTTGGAAGTTTAATATGGGAAAGCAGTAACTGAGAGGGGGAGTGAATCAGATCTGTAAAACTTCTACCAATTCTAAACAAAATGATTCAACCATGTATTCATAAACATAAACTGAAATGTTATAAACATTAACAACTAATCATGAACACATAACACAAAGATTTTGGTAACCCGGAAACCCTTGAAGGTAAAAATGGGATGGGGATGACACCCACAAATCTTCACTACTACAGTAATAAAGTGTGCATGTTATGGCTACAAATTTTTGATCACTTCTGATGGTCTACTCTGTGACGGGTCTTCCATATTAAGAGATTTCATACTTATACAATCTACCTTGTTAAAGGATTTAAAATTACAACAAAGTAAGCACTCGATTAAGATATTTATGAAGGCCTGTTAGGACCACTCTATTAAGAGATTTACCCTATTTCACTTGTTAGAATGTATCAGTACCTGACCCTTTGATCTGCACTAAAAATGTTGATAACGGATCTCCTCTTTTCAACTCTTAACTGATCTCTCAACCTAATTTATCTTCGTTCTGCTCTTCACTGCTCTACTCGTTCACTTTGTCTGGTTAATGCTTCAAATATGCAAAACATGCATATACTTCTGATCTCTTCTCTTCACATCTTCATCCAAAACAATCTCTAACACGGATTAGGGTCTAAAGCATCCCATATATAGATCATCCAGATCAAGATCAATGATCTAGATCCATCATCTTTTGTCGCTTAGGTATCCCTAATTTTGATTGGTTGCATAGTTTGCATAGGGATCCATGATCATAAAAATAACCTATAATTAATGCATTAAATCTCTATGCATGATCATTAAATGCTCCATAGAAGTCGGCCAAAACACTTTACCTTGGTGTTTGTGCCATTCCAAACACATATACAAAAACTATTTTATTTGGCATAACCAAACATTGGTGCTTGGTCAATATTGTCTCACTCGGCATAACTATAAGTTGTCACTCAGCACTTACTCTTCTATGCAACTCGGCAATCATTCAGCTCAGCATCCATTGAGTACTCAACAACATCTGAGTTGCTTGGCAGTAACTACTGCTTGGTCTCGGCCTTAGTGGGATGGCTCGGTCATAGTGATGACCAACCAACCTGCCTTGATTATGATAAAGTGTGGGACACTAATAGACAACAAAACTTGGAGATCAACAATCTCCCCCTTTGTCATTAGTGGCAAAAACACTTTGTCATGACTCTTTAGTCATTTACAACAAAAACATAGTACTCAAAAGAATTTTAGAACTCATAATTCCCCCTAGGATTCTGAATCGGTCTTTCTCCATAAAGACTTCACTACCTGTACAATATATGTACATACATACTTACATTTCCCTTGTTGAATCTTATGAAATTTCCCCCTTGTTTTTGTCACGCTTGTCACTTTTCTCTGTTGGGGTCGTTTGGGTCAAACCATACTTATCCAAAAATGGTTTATGGATTTGTAATATCATTGCTAATGGGTTATCCCAACTTGTCCTTACAGATTTCAAAACTTGAAATTTAATTTCTAGCTCGACAACTAGATCAATCAAACTCTCTGCAATGTTTAGAGGTGGATTTGTTTGTGCTAGTTCCTTGGCCTCTTTCACCTCTTTCTGCATAACCTCCAAATGAGGTATCAACATTGTCTAAATTGAAATCAATTTTGCCCTTATTCTACCATCATTAGCCATATGCTTGGCTAGTCTCTCTTGGGCATGTGTCAACCCGCTAAAATGGAAAGAGCTTGAACTTGCATCCATGCTCAGTGATTGTCATGTTGACTTTAAATCTATTTGTAGCTTCTGAATAAGTTGTTGATTCTCCTTTGTAAAGAATTCACTATCACATAGTTGTTTGTACAAAGAGAGAACATTCTCTTTTACTTCTTCTAAGTTGTTGACCAGATCAAAAAGTGCAACCTACTTCTCGGTAAGCTTTGCTACACCTTGAACTCAAGTACCTTGGTCTCAAATTTTCTCTCATATCATTGTAGGAGTTTCTTATTTGCATTTATTTCATCGAAATTCACCTTCTAAACAATATGAACAAGTTGTTTCAAGATAGGTGCCTACTCATTTAGGTCTTGAAATTCAAATGCATCAACAACGATTTCTTTTATTTCATGTAACACCCACTTTTGTTGATGTTCTCGTTTTAATTCTTCTTGCTTCCTCTTCTTGTTCAATAAGTCCTGCAAGATTAGCATTTTCTCATAAGATAAGTTATCAGTATCCCATTTTGGATGACTATAACTTCGTCAAGTTTAACTTCAGAGCTCTTATCCTTCTTCTTCTTATGTGATTTCTTCTTCATTGGATCTGGTGAGATGCTACTTGGTTTGTGTTCATCTTTCAAAATACTAGTATCACCAATGATTGATACTATCTCCTTTTGAGTATAAAGGATCTGCTCGACAGATGTATCAGGACTCTTAACTTCAGTAAATACTAGAGGGGTAACATTAGGTAATTGTACCAATGCTTGAATGGCCTCTTCCTCCTTAGGTTCTTGATTCTTCTCGTTCTCAAGAGTCTTGGTCACCTCTGTGACTTCTTCAAGTGATTTTGAGAAATCTAATGCAGACTTTTCTACTTGTTCATCTTTTCTTTAATCTCCCTCTACATTGTCTTCAAGGTTGGCTTTGGTAGGTGAATCTAGAATTATGAGTGCCTCATTTACCTATTCCTTGGCATTCAAACCTTGTGTTGCCTCATCAACTATTAAGGCCTTAATTTATTCTTCCTCAACTTTATCTTTCTCCTCATCTTCAACATCTTTCTTCAACTCATCCTCAGCAATGTCAATCATTTCATCTTCAATATCATCATGTATTTTATCCTCAGTATTATATGGCTCATCAATGTCTTCTTTGTTGTCAAGCTCAATTTGTCTAGATGTGCTTTTATATTTATTTTTGTCAACTATTAATCCAAAGATGATCTTCCATATTCTTTGTGTTTGCTTCACAACACCTTTTATATCATTCTTCAGTATGGAATAGGCTCTCAATTTACGAATGAATCTATTCCTATATTGATCCATAAATTTTTCTTTTTGCTTCTTTATTAATTCAGGCATAATTTGAGCTAATGCTCCTTCTCTGATTTGCCTTTCTGTCATCATGGCATGCTGTCATTTCTCATCAATTTTGTTTGCTAGTTCATCAGCGACTAGGTTCCCAATCTCCAAAGGTGTCATCTTATATGATACTAACATATCCATCATAGCTTCTTCTATCTTAGCCTTATCATATTTGCTTAACTTCTCATACTTAATAAACTTGAAACCTGACAAACCTGCTGAACTCCAGATGTTGTGACAAATTTCATTAACATTAGAAGGGTGTTTATGTGTTGCAACTTTGAGCTTGCTGATGTCCTTAGTTTCACTCGATTCTTCATCTTCTTCATCTTTAACCATAATATATTTTCTTCTCATCTTCCTTTTTGGCTGACTCGGCTCAGATTCAGTTTGTACTTGTTTTCTTTTTCCTGAGCTTACCCCTTCAACATCCTTTACCAACTTCTTCTTTGGTGGCTTGGAAAATATAGTAACTGTTGATGCTCTGGTTCTCGATTGAGATGTGGTAGGAGGAGTAGATTTCTACTGGGACCTCTTCTTGGCTGGCTCGACAACCATCACTTTTTTGCCCTTTTTGTCCACTTCCACATCATCATCACTTTCCTCAGAATCACTAGATTGGTCCTCTCCTTGACCTGTTGTGATCTGTACTGGTGCTTCTTCTTCTTCTTCTTCTTCTTCTTCTAACATCTTCTCAAGATTATTCACAATTTTCTTTCTCTTCCTCTCCATTGTTGCAGCCTTCAAATTTGAAGTTAGCTTAGATTTAGCTTCATCATAATTTCCAAATCTCTTGGCCTTTCTATCAATTTCCCCTACAAGTAGATTTGTGATAGTTGTAGATGTTTCATCTATGTTTACTTCATAAGGTAATGGCCTTAGCCATGCTACCCTCAGTACTACAACTTGCACATAGGTGTTATCAGTGTCAACTAGAAAGCAAACATCATTATAATGTTTCTCCACTAGTGATACCGGGGTTTTGCTCCTTAGTCTCATCTTTTTCTTAAACTTTACAAAATAATTACCCACCACGGTATCAAAATTCTCTCCTAATTATTGAATGAACTCAGTAATTTGAGCTGTTATTGGTCTATCCTGACTCCATACAACATCTCCAATTATAGGAAAAGTGTTATGCACATAAAAGAATATACAAACAAGAAATGAACCAAAAGTGTTCTATGCAAGTTGAGTCAATTGTAACTCGACAAGATCATAAGTATGATCCTTCTTTACTATTTTTTATGCCTAATCAACTACTACACGTGGGACATTATTCAATTTTCTGGATTGATATAATTTGTCTGCAATGACGATGACTCTGAAATCAATTTTGGATCAGTGATCGTAGAAATTGTCATTCCTCATTTTTTCCACTCGACCAAAGTGAACTTTTCAATATACTCCTCTTTTTTATAGCACATTGTACACTTCCCTTGCACAATGGGATAACCAGTAACTTGGTGAATAATGTCTTTTGTAATCTTTACTGGTCCATTTTCCAACCATAGATACATTTCATGTGTCCTGCTCAACACAATCCTGATCCATTCGACCTTAAAGTCACGTGGGAAATCTAAGGCATGGACTAACCCTTTCTCATCAATATGTTAATGATCAGCCTTTAGAACTCCATTTTCACATAGTTTATCATATGCTTACCTCAATTCAAAGTCTCCAGCTTCTCAAACTTTGCACATATACCGTGCTCGCACATCATGGATCATGAGTACCTTGGGTGGAATCGATGGCAAGGCTCCTGTGAGATCTCCCTTCATCATAGTTTCAAGAATGGCTCAGAATTAGGTCTTCAATAAATTCTTCATGCAATGGTAGGTGGATAACATTTATCACACACCACTCAGTCAGAATAGTGACTCGGTCACTACTGACGCTTAGTCGACATATCAGCTGGGTCGGTATGGCAGCTTAGCATATGCTGGTATTGATGCTCGACATCAAATATTCATTATTGTTCATTTTCTCAGTTCTTGTCTCATATCTGTCCTAATGCATCTTGACTTATGTAGATATGGACTTTAATACATCTTATGTTAGGAACTGGTGTAAAATATAGCTTTTGAGAAAACAGTTCCTTACATACCTTTCTGCTTAATTGGTTGTAGTGTGATCACCTAATCCATTGGATTGGGTGGTCTCGGGTTCACTGGATCCACTACTGCTCACATCTTCTTTCTTTCTCCATGTCATATTCATTTGATTCCTTATTTGCTCAACAATAGGTGTCGGGGCTCTGGTCTTGCAATCTCTCTTAGTATGAACAATCTTGTGACAACTATAGCAGACCATACTTCAATTCATCCAACTCTTGGATTTACCTCTAAAATGTGTACTTATACAATTCTCTGCAACATGACCATATTCATTGCAATAATGACAATTGTGCCTTGTATTATAATCCCAATTGAATGTGTTACCTTTCCTCAGTGTATTGCCTTGTTTCTTGGATGTCCATTTGGATTTTGCATTGGAGCTGCAATCTTGGGTTTTGTGACTAAATTTATGATAATTGTAGCAATGTCCTTGGAATCTAGGTAAAGTAGGCGTATTGCTAGTCTTTGACCTACATTCATGTGCCTGATGTCGATGCTTCTTAGAGTTAAAACAATATCCATTGAATTTAGGTTTAGGATTTGACTTACTATTCTTGCTTTGACATATGTTTGATGTGTGACCTGGTTTCCCATAGTGATAACATGTAGGCTTGTTGTTCTTTGACTTTGCATTCCTTAGTTCTCCATTCTTTAATGATTCTCCTTCTTCAGTTGAAGACTGGTGCTCAGTATGTCCAAGTCCAGATGTGTCACTATTTATTCTTGGTGATCTGATTAGTTCCTCAAATAAGTTTTCTTTCGCAGATCTCAATTCATTTTTCAGTTGATTGTTCTCAGATCTCAGATATGTGATTTCAATTTCTTTTCTATTTATCTCTTGATTTGGAAATAACAGTTGGTTGACCATGTCCAACTGATTGTTTGTGAGCTTCTGCACATCATTAGTACTTTCATCAAGTTTGGTAGTCATTTGTCTCTTGTCTTCTTCTATCATTGTATTATCTTCCTCAGCTTTCTTCTTCTGATTAATCACCTCACCTCACTCGGTTAAGAGATTTACAAAGGCCTGTTAGGACCACTCTATTAATAGATTTACCCTGATTCACTTGTTAGAATGTAGCAGTACCTTATCCTTCAGTCTGCACTACAAATGTTGATAACGAATCTCCTCTTTCCAACTCTTAACTGATCTCTCAATCTGATTTATCTTTGTTCTACTCTTCACTGATCTACTCAGTCACTCTTTCTGGTCAATGCTTCAGATATGCAAAACATGCATATACTTCTAATCTCTGCTCTTCACATCCGCATCCAAAATATACAATCTCTAACATGCAGATTAGGGTCTGAAGCATCCCATATATAGATCATCCAGATCAAGATCAATGATCTAGATCCATCATCTTTTGTCATTTAGGCATCCCTAATTTTAATTGGTTGCATGGTTTGCATAGGGATCTATGATCATAAAAATAACCCATAATTAATGCATTAAATCTCTGGGCATGATCAATAAATGCTCCATAGAAGTTGGCCAAAATAGTTTACCTTGGTGTTTGTGTCATTCCAAACACATAAAAAAACTATTTTACTTGGCATAACCAGACACTAGTGCTCAGTCAATACTGTCTCGCTCAGCATAACTATATGTTGTCACTCGACACTTACTCTTCTATGCAACTTGACAATCATTCTACTCGACATCCATTGAGTACTCAACGACCTCTGACTTTCTCGGCAGTAACTGCTGCTCGATATTGACCTTAGTGGGATGGCTCGGTCGCAGTGATGATCGACCAACCTGCCTTGATTATGACTAAGTGTGGGACACTAATAGAAAACAAAACTTAGAGATCAACATGGGCGTCATACTCTACCAATTTATCATTTTATTACTGTTGAGTATGATTGTAAACTGGTAAAAGAATACAATTTTGAGACTAAAGAATTGAAGGCAAAAATAAATGAAGGAGGGTGCTTGTGGGATTTTTCTAAGATAAAGTTAGAAGTCAAAGTTGTAGGGTAGAAAAATGAGCTCAATGAAACAAGAGCGTTGAGCTCGAAACATCAATCAAACTAAGACATGAAAAAATAAAATTAGAAGATCAGTTGAAAGATTTGAACAACAGGAATGAGAAATTACATGCAAAAGAAATAAAAAATGGTTTCTTTTGGGATAAGACAAATTTGGAAGGAACCATTGAAAAAGCCCCAGGAAAAGCTTAACAAAACAAATATTTTGGTCCACAATAAATGAAATGAAATAAGTAGAGTGTTGAGAGAATTAGATTATAGAAAGAAATGAAAATTTAAAGGCAATTTAAGTAATATAAGTCTTTTATTTTAGATATGCAGCAGATAGAAGACTTATGGAATTCAAGATAATTTTACAAGTATTAAATATTGTAAAGGAAATAATGATAGAAACTTATCTCTGAATTTTTCTGACTCAGTATGAGACGACTTCATATTTGAATGTTGTATATGCTTATCGTCTTACATTTTAGGAGAATAGTCTATATATAAGAGGGGAGCCATGTTGATAGATAAACACATCTCCATGTGTGGAGACATGTCTCTCTATCGACATATCTCCCCACAATATTTACATGCACCGATTCATAACCGATATTAATCGGTGTGAATATAGACTAATGAGACTAATCTTAGTCGGTGTAAAATATTGATTAGTCAACCCGATGATAATAGGCATCGATGCTAAGACAATGACATTATATCAATCCTAATCGGTATTATAATGATCATTATCGATTCCTCTTAATCAATTGATATATATCCGATCATCATAAATATTTGATGTCATTTGATCTTAATATAATTTGATTCATTAATAAAATGAGAAGAGGTAAAGTTCAATTTTATTTAATTATGAATATACATATATCAATATATATAATAATGATATCAATTATTATTATTATTATTGTTGTTATTATTATTATTATTATTGTGTGTGTGTGTGTGTGTGTGTGTGTGTGTGTGTGTGTGTGTTATTCAATCTATTCTCATAATATAATATTTATTTATCTTATCAAAGCTACAAGCATCAACACTCCCTCGTAGCTAGGGAAGATAAAAAAATCAAAAAATGCATATCATAATAAATCTATTAATTATGAAATAGAGAAGATGTCACCTCACTGTGATATCAGGAGATATGGTATGAGCATGAATATCAAGTCACATGATATTCACCACATCTCACAAATATCCATGGTATGTGCACTGGCATCATGTCTCATGATGTCTACCATATGGATATTGTATCATGGCATTTCCATGGATTTTACGTCACATAAAATCCACCATGAAGATCTCTAACTCATCTATGGTGTATTTAATAATATCAACCTTATGATATCTACCATGATATTTAAGAGATCCTAACCATTAAGAAATGTCCATGGATATCATGTCGCATGATATCCATCATGATAGAGATGTGGTAAAGTCATCACCTTACAAAATCAATCAAATACAAGTGTATATTGTAGAAAAGTCGTCACCTTTCTTCAATGTACATAGGAGGGCCCATTAGGTCATGGAGTCACACACATGACGAGCAAAAGAGTTTACACATTAAACATCTTTATATATTAGTACAAATCTAAATATAATTTAGACTCAATCTCAAATTACATTATCAAACATACCAAGTTTATCTCGAAAGTGTTCAACTTTTGTCTTGGAGAGGGGCTTGGTGAGGATGTCAGCAGTTTGATCATCTGTACTAATATACTTCAATTTAATCACATTCCTTTCTACCATCTCTCTAGCATAGTGATAAGAATCTTAATATGCTTGGACCTGTCATGAAACACTGGATTCACAGAGAGCTTGATACAACTCTGATTGTCATAATGTATGACAATGGGTTTCAAGGGTTGTACAAATAGTCCTACCAAGATCTTTCTGAGCCAAACAACTTCTCTTGCACTCATGGAGGCAGCAATGTATTCTGCTTTAGTAGAAATCTGCGCAATAGATGATTGCTTTCTGTTGATCCAAGAAATCATCGTTGATCCTAAGCTGAAGCAACATCCTAATGTGTTTTTTCAGTCCACCACACTCCCAGTCCAATCTGAATCTGTGTAACCATGAAGATCAAGTTTCACTTGGTCATATTTGAGACCATATCCAATGGTTCCTCGAAGATACCTCAAGATATGTTTTGTTGCAACAAGGTCTATCTCTTTTGGTTCACACATGAACTGACTGAGTGCATTCGCAGCATAACAAATATCAGGTCTGGTATTGACCAAGTACATTAGGGATCCAATAATTTTTCTATATAGTGTAGGGTCTGCAAATTTTGAGTTCAAGACAACTTCCTTCAATTTATGCAAATTTGCCTCCATAGGTGTAGACATTGGTCTGCACTCCAACATTCCAAACCTCTTGAGAATATCAACTGTATACTTTCCTTGACTCAGAGTGATGTAATTTTCATGTTGCCATACTTCTAGACCAAGAAAATAGTGAAGGATTATGAAGTCCTTCATTTCAAACTCTGAGGCTAAAACTTTCTTGCATTGAGTGATTAAGTGGTCCTCTCTTGTGATTAGCAAATCATCAACATATAATACATGAATCACTATCACCATTTGTTACCTTGAAGTAAACATTGGGATCTACATCATTTTTGGAGAAGCCTAATCCCAAGAGGTGGTGATCAATTCTTTCATACCAAGCTCGGGGAGCTTTTTTTAGACCATACAATGCTTTCTTTAGCCTAAAGACATGAGACTCAGTATTGTGAATGATGAATCCTTCTAGTTGTTCAAGATATACTTCCTCTTCAATAGTTTCATTTAGAAAAGTTGTCTTTACATCCATTTGGTGAATTTTCCACCCCTTTGATGCAGCAATGGCTATAATGGCTTAAATGGATGTATATCATACACTAGGTGTAAAGGTTTCTATATAGTCAATGCCTTCTTTCTATGAGAATATAACGGAGAAATTGCTTAAGTTTCAGAGAAAATTTGTGTCTGAGAGAAGAATAGTTTAGAGGGTAATTCAGAGCCAGTAAAGATTAGCAAAGATGAGCCAAGCGGGGCTTCAACCATTGGAGATACAGAAGATGAGAAGAAAGTGAAGAGAAACTACTCTGAGAAATTCGTGGCTTTGCTACCTGAGACAAACCAAAACAAAAAGGTAAACGATGAACTTTTCTCTGATGATATGTCGAATTGTAGAGATCCAAATAGTCCAGGGGTTTCTAGATATCATTTATTCAATTAATTTTATAGTAATAGGGACAAGCCAATTCCCATATCAAACCCTTGGATGTTAGGTCTGGCTAAGTTGATTGTCCCAGACATCTTCGTAGATGTAGACCTGTTAATTGAGCTGGCCAGAAAGTATGATTCTCTCTCTAGAACTATCAAGAAAAGTGATGGGACAACTTTGGTCACTTTGGATAGCGAATCTTTCATGAAGGCCTTTGATATTTACCATCCATGTGCAACATAGATTGATTTAACCAAGTTACAGAATAAGTATGTCAGGGAGGCTACCATTGTCAGCAGATTGATCCAAGCTCATGTGCCTAGATCAAATAGAAATTACATAGCTTCCCTGCCAAATTCTGTTGCACCATATTTTTATAAGGATTTGAGATTTTATATGAAATATATTGCTTATGAGTTGTGTAGGGTTTTGGTAATAGATGGGGGCAGTGAAAGGTTGCCTGGAGATCTTCTAATGATCATCTTGGACCTTTGGAACTCACATGCCAATACTGACTTTGACTACATCCAGTATGTCATTGACAAGATACATCAAGGGCTCATGTAGATATCCACAAGAAAGCCAACCCCAAGTTCATGCATTATTCTATTTTAATCATTTAATTTTGTACTTCAACATCAACAGCATGTACACACAAAACCTAAGACCAAGGATGCAATTCCATGGCCAACCAAACCCTGTACAACTCTGGCTTAGGGTTTGGAATTATACTTCAAATGAAAATGAGTTTTGTGGTTTTCAGAACTAGATTGCATATCCACTTTTAGGTTTTCTAGGTATAAATGTGACAAGGCTGCCAATCAAGGTGCTTCAACTTCTCAGACCTTGCTAGTATGTGAACAAATGGGCAGGAGATCACAATTGGGGAGATTTTTACTGTTAGAAAACCTTTACTTTGATTAGAGTTTATGGATGTTCCTAACCCCCACACATACTTCCACAGTATGTGCCTCCAAGAATAGTTGTAATGGAGTTTATCTAGCAGTTTATGTGGACAGATAAAGAGCACTTGGCTCCCCATAGGAAGGGTACTTTCACACCTAGGCAATTCAAAATTTATAGCTTTACAATCGGGAAAAGAGCCATGGATGCAATGAATAAGTGGTTTCGTCAATATAGAATGAGTATGGCCTTATATAGGTATGTAGACCCAGAAGGCTTTATCAAGAGTTCAAAGAAGTTGTTGACTCCAAGTATAACTGCTTTCAAGGAGCACGGGGAATGTGTTGAAGAAGACCTTATTAGAAATATTCTGGAAGATGAAGAGGTATCCACTAGAGTTACCAAGTATGAGGACCTTATATACATGGAGCAGGAGATAAAGAAGGCAGGGATTCCTTTTGGAGGATTTTTCCTAGAAGTGCCTTATTTGGCAAGAATTTCTAAGATTATTGATTCATACAATACTTTGCATAATCAATTGGAAGGCCAAATTGAAGATAAATAAAGAGGCCCTGAGAAGCATTCTTCCTCTTAGTATGAAGAGGATGGTGAGGGAGGTTACTCAATACACAGTCCTCCTCTAGTGGATCAACCACTTGTAGCAGAACAGAACATAGAGGTTAACCTTGCTGAGGTACCTGATATTGAGGTAACCAATGAGCCCCCAAAGAAGAAACGGATGATAGAATTAGGGGAGCCTTCTCAAGAAAAAAACACAAGATAAGAAGAGGGATAAAGTAAGTGCCCTGATTAGGGGTGACAACCAGTATTACCATTAGCTTAGGAAGACAATCAGGGAAGGGAAGAAATTAAAAGAGGATATACAAGAAGAAATTGAATTACCCCTGCAGCTATGTAATTCCATCAAGAGGAGTTCCTCAGTGATGATGCCTTCATTAAGACAGAAGAATTAAAAAACTTCTTAATTTGGAGGAAGCAATAAGAGGTGGGGGCTCAATTACAATTGACAGAGGGTGGTCCTGCACAAAGTGAAGCTTTACAAGCCCTACAAGCTTATGACCATGAAACAGATACCATGACACCTAAAGAGGCTAGATAACTAGTAAAATCTAGTGGAATTTTACTTGTGCCTGGGTGGGATTTGACTTCAACATTCATAATTAACCAGATCATAAAACAACCAAATGGTAAATTGTCTTCTGAGAATCAAGTGGGGGAAATGATAAAAGGTTTTGGATATGACCCCATATCACATACTTTAGCAATGTGGTCATTAGCTCCAAGGAAACAGAATCCATCTCTGGTGAGTATTGAAGAAAAGATGGATGGAGACAAAATTATAGTCTATCCACAATACTTTGAATTTAGCTCCAAGGTTGTCACCCACTTTGCATACCTCAATGAAGCAAAAATAGAGAAGATGGCAAATAGGTACAAAAGACTCTTTGATGAGTCAACTGTTGTGGTAAAGGATAGAGATGTGTGCTTAATTAAGATTAAAGCATTGCAGGGGGGAATAGAAACTTTGAATAAGAAGTTAGAAGAGGCTCCCAAAGATCTCTCCATTCCACCCAAAGAAATTGTGGATGCTCAGACAGAAACCAAAGAAAGTTTTCCACTTGGAATAGAGCAAGTTGACAAGGATCAGAATAAAGTGGCTTTGGAAGCCTTATGGAAAATCTTGCAGCACAAGATTGATGTCCTGAAAGGTAAAGTTGACTTGGTGCAGAAGGCTTATAATAAGCTACCTAGCCTGGAGACAGAGGTCAAAATCCACATTGCAACTTTGGACCCATACTTTGGCACTTGGTTAGGCAGGGGATCATTGTTTGAAAGGTTGGATAAGTGGGATAAGTAATTGAGCCACATAGGATAGATCTCCCTAAGATTGTTTTTCAAGTGGGATAAGTAATTGAACAAATTGGAACAACTTTGTCTTTCTTCAAAGGTAAAGCTAATCAAATTCAGACAAGGATTAATATGTTTGGTCCAGACTTCAACAGATCTATTCCTCTAATCAAGGGAGAAGATGACAAGATAAAATCAGTAGAAGAATGGAGAAATGAGTTTGATACTCTATTGCCTATTAAAGAGGCATTTGTAAGAGATGACCGTGTCCTAGATATGGACATATTCAATAAGACCTTGGATGAGGCCTTTAAAGAAGAGACAGACTTCATGAAGTTTGTTACAGATGTCAGGGTCGTAATAGATGCTAGATGGGACAGGAAGAAGGCACATTTACAGAGCATTCAGATTTTTAATTGGCCTTTAGAGGTAGAGGTTGCACAGTGGGATATCATCACAAAGCCCAAGGAGAAAAAGCCAACAACCATTGACCTAGATGTGTTGGATGAGGAGTAAAGTGGCACCTGACACCTGATCAATGAGCACAAGGAGGGTAATCATCAGCAAGACTAGTGTAAGTTAGCCTGTATTGGCGATCACTAGGTCTCACAACAAGTACCTCAAGAGGTTACCTAGAATATCTGCGGACAAAGGTGCCAACTGCCAAAGCTTTGAAATCATTTCAAATTAGCTACTCAAGTGTTTCTTCTCCACCGACTGAAGCTATAGCTATAATTTTGTCTTTTAGTACTTTTTAGGTTAAGCTTAACCATCTGAATCTTGGTGCATCCTTGATCTTCAAGGATTCCAAGATGGCTAGTGCTCTATATATAGCAAGTTGTAACATATTGTAAAGGATGGTGAATTTACACTGCGAGGCAAACTTCTTATTTTTGTCTAGTTTTCAAGTTTTTTGTCTCTCTGAATGTATTGAAGCAGAAGTATAAATTAATAAAATACAGTGGAGTTTCATGTTTCACATCTATGATGTCTTCTTGTATTTTTGTTTATATGCTCTTGTATGTTTAATCTGTAAGACATTTTAAACATACCTGTTATAAGGTAACTGTGCAATTATTTGTAAGTTTCTTTCAAGGAGGGAGTAAATCTTATAAGTAGTTCCAGAGGGTTAGATATTAGTGTGAGAATTTGATACATGGGTGTGGGAATGAGAAGATAGTTTGTAAGGCACTCTATCTGGGCTTCATATGTGTTTCCATTAATTAGTTTCTGTGAATATATATTTCAATTGACTCTTTGCTCGGGATTAGGCAATGGTCTAGGTTTTGTTAAGTAGTTATCATCATTAATCTTAAATCTAAACAATCATTTACATTTCTGTTATTAAGAACATATATGCTTAATCAGTTGTATTGAAAAATACAATTCAATTTTTTGATTCCTTGAAGAGCGAATCATTAGGTTAGCCTTCCTGAGTCAAGAACTCTAAAAAGAAGAAGGACGAGAATCCTTGTTTCACTATTATTTGCTCTTGTCAAGTTCATGGTCTGGCTTGTTAAGCTCTGCGTTAAACTGGTCATAATCATTTGCAAGATGTGTTATCAGTTGTTGTAGTAAAAGGAAAGAAGCAAATCAGTGTAGCCCTTGATCCACTGTTAAAGTTACTGAAAAGTAGTAATCTATAAAAGGTACACCTGCCTGAGTCTGTGGAGCTTCAAGAAGGAGGATTAAAATAAGTATTTTATTTTAGATATGCAGCAGATAGAAGACTTATGGAATTCAAGATAATTTCACAACTATTAAATATTGTAAAGAAAATAATGACAGAAACTTATCTCTGAATTTTTCTGACTGAGTATGAGATGACTTCACATTTGAATGTTGTATATGCTTATCGTCTTACGTTTTAGGAGAATAGTCTATATATAAGAGGGGAGCCATGTTGATAGATAGACACGTATCCACGTGTGGAGACATGTCTCCCCACAATATCTACATGCACTGATTCATAACCCATATTAATCGGTGTGAATAAAAACTACTGAGACCGATCTTAGTCGGTGTAAAATATTGATTAGTCAACCCGATGATAATTAATATCGATGCTAAGGCAGTGACATTATATCGATCCTAATCGGTATTATAATGATCAGTATTGATTTCTCTTAATCGATTAATATATATCTGATCATCATAAATATTTGATGCCATTCGATCTTAATATAATTTGATTCATTAATAATATGAGAAGAGGTAAAGTTCAATTTTATTTAAATATGAATATACATATATCAATATATAATAATGATATCAATTATTATTATATATATGTGTGTATGTATTATGCAATCTATTCTCATAATATAATATTTATTTATCTGATCAAAGCTACAAACATCAACATAGAGAAAAGACTGAGTTGGAAAATAATTTTAATCAATTGATCTAAATAAAACTAAACATTTAAAAGATAAAATGGCTTAAATGTGCCTTCTGGGATAATTGTAGGGGAGAATTTGAAGTTAAAGTTGTAAAGCTGCAAATTGTTTAAATGAGCTTAATGAAGGAAGAATTTTGTAGAATTGTGTAGCAATTGTTAATTTGTGAAGGGTCACCTACGAGATTAATATAATGATCCACTAATCTATCTGGAAGATGATAGATTGAGTCTAACCTCTCTCGGAGAGCAATGCAAAGAGAGTGGCAACTTTGCAAACTCGAGTGCAATTGATTACCTATGAACAAAAGCATTTAAGAAAAATATTTGAAGAACTCGATATTGAAAATGAATCTATGAAATTGAAACTAGCGAACTAAAATCATAGAATTGATTCAATAGAAAATGGGAGGAACTCACTTAGATCTATGTTGGAAAGCATTGAGGCTTATCTTCAAGAAAATGGTTCATGGAAATAATAAGTCAATGAGCTTCAAAATAAATTGGGTAATACTCGATAATAGAGTTACTCATATAGGTTGGGTTTCTACTAGTGATATACTCGATTAAACAATATGGGAAATGTCATATCCCTCGTTTGAAACCCTAATAACATCATACTCTTTTAGATAATGATTTAAATTAAAAATTAATAATATAATATAATATCAATATAATAATATACTATTGAAATAATAATGATGTATAATATAATAATAATCAAAATATAGACATGAAAGCTACCACGGAGGACAATGATTCAATCATAACATAGTGAAACGTGTTTAAAAAGGGTTAAACTTAAAGGGATATTTCTGAACGAGCAGGGAAGGTTCAAGGCCGTGATGTGCTTCCTTACCTGCGCCAACAGGTAAATACTTCGCAATATTTTAATGGATTTCGTCTCTGCCAGAAGGAAAACTTTAACACAACATTATCTTCATTTCGAGTGAACCCTGTTTTCGTTTTCTCTTTATTGCTTTTAAATTACATGATTGAAATCGATTAAGATTTGATCAGAGAAAGAGGGGAGTTGTAGTCTAACAAGATTTGTTTGTTTGCTGTGGGGTTCAGTGGTTAAAACTGTTGTTCAGTTTCACAAAAGAAAGAGAATGGATGGAAAGAACTTATTCGCCATCATTAGATGAATACTGGGAGAATGCCGAAGTGTCGGCAGCACTGGAAACAACTATCCTGACGCCAATATTTTCTACGGGAAACATTCTTCCTGATCACATTCTGGAGAAGATTAACTTTCTCTATCTAGTCAGTCAAACAGGGCGTCTTTTGAACGACGCCAGAAGTTTCCAGGTGATTCCCTTCTCGCCTCCTTTCAGTTTAACCCTTTTAAACACGTTTGACTATTGAAATAATAACATGAGAGCTACCACGGAGGACAATGATTCAATCATCAATTTGTATAAACCCTGTCCGCAATCAGGATCAAGTAATCAGTGATAAGTATTGATTTGGGGGTTCTTATTTTTGTCGGAGAGATTATGAGGGGGACCGATTTTATTGATGTTCTTCTACCGCGTGTTTAGAAAGTACCAGATTGCGGATGCCACAGTGCTGGCAATAATATTTATCAGGGGGCACCTGACCCGGCGATTTGAAAGTCACCCGACTATTCTATGGGCAGCTCCAAAACAGATGCAGGGGATTTTAATCAGATGTAGTACTTGGGATTGCCCTGGTAGACATGTATGCGAAATGTCCAAGTGTAGACAAGTTAGGTGAATTATTTGACATAATACCTCAAAGAAATGTGTTCACATGGAATGCAATCATTGCAGGAAATGTACTTAATGGATTTGTTGAAAAGGGCTCAAAAAAATTTCATGCAAATGCAATAGTCAGGTGTAAAGGCAGACTCCATTACCTTTGCCAGTGTTCGACCAGAGCATGGACATCCATCAGAGTATAGAGGATAGGGGATTTGTGTCACATGTTACAGTTTCAACTGACCTGTTAAACATGTATTCAAAAAGTGGCAGCATAGATAAGGCATGTGAAGTGTTTGACAGAGTGCCCCAAAGAAGTGTGGTGTCATGTACTTTAATGATTGATTTGATTTAGAAGGCTTGAAAATCATTCAAGCAAATGCAATCTGCAGGAGTAAAGCCAGACTCCACAAACATTTCCAGCATCCTCCCCGCCTGTGCAAAAATGGGAGCTATTGATCAGGTCCTGGGTACTTCAGCATTATATGCTATAAGTACGATCATTGTTTCTGTTGATGGAAAAAATTGAGCTGGAGTAAGTTGTAGATATGCTCACACTATGTGCTACTTAGAATTAATTGAAGCCTTTTCCATACCATAAGTTGGTTCATTCAGTTGGAGTGTGCTGCCAAATTCGAATTATCTATCTTTGCTCTAACAAATGTTTGCAGTATGCTTTACAAATTCTCATTTCAATTATTATTTTTAAAGTTACAATCGGCTAACCCCTTGCACCCGGATGGTGCAAGTGCTAGTTGATATTCTTCTAAATGCGTTATGAGGGGTACCGATTGTATTGATATTCTTCTATCGCACATTTAGAAAGTCACTGTTATGAGGTTGCGGATGCCACAGTGCTGGCAATAATATTTATCAGCGGCAAAGTCACCAATGACATCTCTTCTTGCAAGTGCCATTTGACTATTCAGCATATCACTCCCTGCTACCCAAATGGAGTTGAATCTTTTGTCTCTGAATCCACTAATCATAAGTGCAGAGCAGACTTGGTTCAAAAGAAGCAGTCCACTCAAGACTCGGAGCACAAGACTCAGGCTAAACGGGCTTGGGACTGATCGCTAAAATATTGAATTGTGAGATTCTAGCCAATCTGTTCGTATGAGGCAAAGATACATATTTGGAGTGCTCTAAATAACAGCTACAGCAACAGCAACAACAACAACCACACAAGTATGATTCATGATTGACTAAGTGGTTTCATTAGTTTTCCTTGACTGTTCAATATATCAGACTGTTATTGATTCATGATTTCATTAGAGGACGCCTGTATACAGCGATACCTATATTCTTAACTATTGCTCGAAATACTTATATG
>MU225272.1:3243122-3258980 GCA_018584345.1 Thuja plicata | reverse complement strand
TCCTTGTTCATGAATTACAAGACCTTGTCCAATATATCCTTGTTGAGAAGTAATGTCATAGCCTACATTATAATAAGCCTTTAATTGAGAAGGCGGAAGACTTTCATCTTGATGTTTATAGAAAGAATTTTTGTAAGGATGGATACTAGGAGGATTGATCTCTTGAGGAAGATTTGGAGAGGTAATAGTGTTGTTCATATCAATTTAATCACTAGGATTATTATTTTCTACAAAGACATTTATGAAGGCTACACATTCCATGCATTTCATTAAGAATGTTATCATAAAAAACAATGTAACATGTATAAAATCTTTGAGAAATGATTTTCAATAAAGAAATATGTTTAAATTTCTCATGATGTAATATGAAAGAGTAATATGAATGAATATAAGCAACATGAAATGAAAGAAGTCATTTTCTACTAGATGGTTTTGATAAATGTAACTAGAAAGTAATTTAATCATGTAGCAAACCAATCAAATTTAGTACTCTTTTTTGAAAATGAAATATACCCAAATCAGATCTACAAGAGTATAAATTATCTCACAGAAAGACAAAATAATAAATATGATGAAATAGTGTAGTGTTCAATCTTGACGATAAATCATTAAATAAATGAGTATATATTAGTGCATCAATTAAGTTTTACTTAGCAATCATAAAACCGATTACATGTGTATATATGCACAATCCATTAAATTGATAAACATAAACAGACACTCACAATACTGAAACTAAAGAAAAAGCTTCAATTGGTTGACCGAGGAGGGGGGCCTTCCTCCCAATTAGTCGATTGACAAGTAGTTCACACCTTTAACAAGCTCTATTTTTTATTTCCTTAGATCAAAATAAAAGTATAATAGTAATTGATGTCTTACAACCACCTTTGCTTGAAACCAACCTCAACAATTTTATGTTAAAGAAACAAAATCATCTAAAAATCTCTCACAACTAATCCTTGTATTTTTCTTTATAGCTGCAATCTTCCTACAAGGTCATTAGATGTCTTAATTAAATACAAAACCATCAATATTAGTATTGAATATAGGATATTTCTTAATGATATATTATAACCTTTGATTTTGTTAATCTCTACAATCTAATCAATTTTTTTAATACTCTTAGGTCCAAGATTACCAAGAGAGGGGGTGAATTAGTAATCTATCAAATCAAAACTTTTCACAATTCATTCAACACATTAACAACATTCATCAACTTTAAACCTTGTGTAGCAATAAACAAAGTGACTAAATAAACATCAAAACATGCAACAAAGTGACACTAGTATTCTTCTCGTGGAAACCCTTGGTTAGAGGGAAAACCCGTAGTAGGAATTAGTACCCACAATTATTTGCACTCTTCTGAAATGCACGCTATTAAAGGCATAGCCCTATTAGGAGCTTACAATGATGCCCTGTTAGGAGTCATCCAGTCAAGGGATTTTCGTCTAGTCCTGTTAGGAGCTTTACCATGTTAGGAGTAACCTTTTTAAAGGATTTAAATGCTAATTAAAGAGCCGCCTAGTTAAAGGATCTACTAATAGGGACCTATTATGATCTACCTGGTTAAGGGATTTTCTTGCCAAACCTATTAGGATTCAACTAGTATAATGATCTGGTTGTAGCACTCCTACTTTGCTTGTTTGGATCCAAATAAGAACAACGCTTATGCTTCTTGCAGACAATCTTCTCTCTTCACTCGACCGCACCTTCGCATCCATGATCTACACTGCATAATTCATCGATTTACATATAAATAAATTACATGTTCCTTAGGGCATTAGTCACCTTACAAAATATATTACATTTTAATTTAATTCATTACAATCATTCTCACTCAATCATTAAACCCTAAAACATATTATCAATCTAGAACATTCGATTACAAATTCAAGTCGACCACAAGATTCATCACACATCAGTTTAAGACAAGAACAATCAAACTTTATTTGACTTCCCCCACATGCTTCAAAAACTTAATAGATCTGATCACCTCGAACAATGAAATAGTAAATCAGCATTACAAATGTGTTATGCCATGTCACTTCGACACCTGGATCATGAAAACATCCACTGCAACCAATCACATCATCACAGGTCACCGATCTAACACCAACTGCTCAAACTTGTTCAAACATTTTTCTATCATGCACAAAATGATCTTCTATCAACTAAAATGATGCCTTGCAGTAATCCAATCATGTAGCGATCATAATATCAATAAAATATCCTAGTCATGATAATCATATCATGACCAAAAAACTTAGATCCATACTGATTTGATAGAAAAGTCAAATCATCCACTGTCTGTCATTGTCTATTCTTATGGTTTCCCTCTTTCTATTCAATGGATCACAACTTGCTCCATTTTTGTTTTCAATATACATGATCATACAGAATGCATCAAGAGACATCCCCGAGTCTCCAACAATGATTGCTCAATCAAATTCCTAGTGCAACACAGAATTCATCTGCGCAAATACTTAGCAGCACATTAGGAACACTGTCAACAAATACAACACCAATTTGACATTAATGACAACATAATAATTGATCTTCCTATCAAAAATTGTACCAAACAATACACAATCAAGCTCTTCATCAGTTATGCCAACAATATCCCCCTTTGGCATTGATGGAAACACTATATTAATCTGATAACAGTTTCTCCCCCTTAGTTGATGCACTAAACGTCTTGTCTTGATCTTGTTGGTCTTCTCCCTCAAAGTATTCTTATGATCTTCTCTCTAATACCTGTATTTGTTTCTTCTCCCCCTTTGTCAATAATGCCAAAGGAACCACATAGGTCACCTACTGCTGCAAAATCTTCCTTTGCCTCTCACTGCTCCCCCTAAGGAGTAGTACCCTTTAACATCAATCCAATAGTGAAAGATATTTAATGATTCCACTAGATTGATGTTTACAACAACATCTTAGTATCATTTAGGTAGGGAAATAACCCCTTACTTACCTCTCAGATACTCAAAAGTATATTTAGGTAAGTGTTTAGTGAATATCTGTGCTAGTTGCTCCTTGGTTGGCACGTATTCCAACTTGACTACCTTTTCCTGCACTTTCTCTCTTAAGAAATACTTGATTGCAATATGTTTAGTCTTGGAATGCATTACTATATTTTTTGAAATATTGATTGCACTTGTATTATCACAGTAGATAGTCACAGGTTCAGTTACCTTCTCTTGGATATGCTTCATCCATGCATTTTGTGTACAATTGATAGCTGGTGCTACATACTTAGCTTCTACAGTAGATTGGAAGATGAAATTTTTCTTCTTACATGTCCATGATACAAGTCTTCCTCCTAGGAATAATGCTCCTCCACTTGTACTATGTCATCAATGTTTCCTATCCAATCTACATCAATAAAAACACTCAAAGAGAAATCACCTGTGTGAGCATACCAAAGACCATAGTATTTTGTCCCTTTCAAGTACCTAACTATCCTACACTTCTACCATGTGAGATTCCTTAGAAGTATCTTGAAATCTGGCCACTATTCCAACTTCTTGTGCAATGTCTAGTCTACTATGAACAACATAATGCAACTTACCAATCATGGATATGTATAGATTTGCATCCACTGCACTTGAATCATCATCCTTAGATAGCTTTCATCTTGTCACCATGGGGGTTCCAACTAGCTTTGAATCTTCAATTCCAAAGGTCTTTAGTACTTCCTTTATGTACTTTGACTGACTAGTATAGATACCATCATTTAGTTGTGAAATCTCCTATCTAATAAAGAATTTAATTTCTCTTATCATTGACATCTCAAACTCTTTCTTTATCTCTTGTACAAACACCAAGCTCATCTCATCATTTCCTCCAAAAATTATGTCATCAACAAACACTTCAACTAATAGTATCTTATCACCTCAACCTTCAAGTACACATTTATATCTTCACTTGTTCTTATGAAATCAATCTTGATGAGATAAGAGTGTAATCTTTCATACCATGCTCTAGGTTCTTATTTCAGTCCATAGATTTCCTTTTGCAACTTGCACACCGTGCGCTTGTTCTTTGTCAATGCAAATCAATCTGGATGCTCTATGTAAACCTTTTCTTCAAGAATCCCCTTTAGAAAAGTAGATTTGACATCCATTTGAAAAACTTTAAACTTCTTACAGTTCGCATAAGAAAGTAAAATTCTTACACCGTCAAGTCATGCCATAGGAGAAACTATCTCTCCATAGTCCATTCCTTCTTCTTGTGCATATCCCTTAAACACAAGTCTTGCCTTATTACAAACCACTTCTCCATCTCCATTCAATTCATTCCTGAAAACCCACTTTGTACCAATCACATTCTTTTCTGTTGGTCTAGAAGCAAGTGTCCATGTGTCTTTCTTCTCAATCTGATCAAGTTATTCTTCCATTTCTTTTATCCATACTTCACTCTTTAAGGCTTCCTTCACAGTTTTAAGCTCAATTTATGAAATTAGACATGTACTATCTTGTATTTTCCTTCTTGTGTGCACTCCAACATCTTTATCACCAATGATCTGATCAGTACAATGATTCAATTTTATATACCTTGGAATAATAGGTTCAGGTCTAGGTGCTTCTTCTCGTTCCACTAATTGAACAAATTTTTCCTCATTGTTGTGCTCAATAGTATCGTGTTCTTGCAGTTGCACATACACAAATTCGTGATCACTATCTAGTTCTTCCTTGCTTGTTTCATCATATTTATCTAGATATTCATCTACCTTCACATTTTCACTTTCAATCATCTTGTTAGTCATTTTACTTAAATACTTATACACCTTTCTTTTGATAGAATATCCCAATAAAATACCTTCATCACTCTTAGGATCAAACTTTCCAGTGAAATCATCTCCCTTGATATAGCATCTACTATCACAAATTTTGAAATATTTAACACTAGGTGTGTGACCATACCACAATTCGTAAGGTGTCTTACTGGTTCCTTTCTTTACTTGTACCTAGTTCATTGTGTAGACTACAATGCTAATGGATTCTCTCCAATATGACTTAGGTACATCACCTTGAATCATCATTGTCCTAACAACATCAATTATAGTTTTGTTCCTCCTTTCTGCAAGTCCATTTTATTGAGGATTCCTTGGTGCTGAAATTTGTCTCTTGACTCCATTTTTTTACAATACTCAATGAACTCCCATGAAGTGAAATCTCCTCCTATGTCTGATCTTAAACAATTCAAGTTCTTACCTTTTTCGTTCTCAACAAGTTCCCTGAACACTTTGAACTTATAGAAAGCTTCAGATTTATCCTTCAAGAATGTCACCCGCATCATTCTTGAATAGTCATCAATAAACAACATAAAATACTTATCACCGTGATAACTCTTTGTCCTAATAGGGCCACAAAGATCAGTATGTACTAAATCCAATATATTTCAAATGAAAAAAACTTACTAGTAAAAGTAGAACAAGTCAAATTACATTGCCTAGTTTCACATGTTGTGTCAATCCCCTAACACCATTTAACTTACTAACCTTGATCAAATTATCAAAAATTCACATGATATGACCTTCTATACCATAGCCAACTAGCTTCAACCTTAGCAACCAAAAAACTATTAACAATAGTATTCAGATGGAATAAGTTACATTTAGTTTGTTTCCCAGTACAAATCAAATCTCCTTAGCTTCCAAATATCCTGCACATACCTCCTTTGAACTCTAAATGACAACCTTTGTTATTCAACTGACTAACACTCAACAAGTTATATTTAAGACCTTTACCTCTTACCATGCAAGGTGTATTTTTTCCAAACCTAACCACACCACCATCAAATTCATCTATCTTTATGAACTTACTTTTTTTACCAGTCATGCGATGTGAGCACCCACTATCAATAATCCATACATTACCATGTTCCATGTGTGAGTCCAATGCCTTCTCATCTTCAGAAGTTTCTTCTTTGACTTCAACAAACACTATCACTTGTTCATCATTGTCATCAGATTGTTCATCATTCACACCTTCATCTACTGCAACATAGCATTGTTTCTTTCATTTCCCCTTGAATCCTTTGATCTTCTCTTTCTGTTCACCATTAGTACACATGAAAACAATATGTCCTATCTTGTTACATGCAAAAAATTTCAAAGGTCCCTTGCCTTTATACTTACCAATACCTCTAGACAGTCTTCTTGCAAGTAGTGTTTCAAGTTCTTGCTTCTTCTCTTCATCCAAGATAGATTCAAGTTCCCTAGAATAACTTGACATGTAGGAAGATTCATGACTTATCAGTTTTCCCTTCTTCTTTGATGCTAATGAAAAAGAAGCCTTAAAGGTTGCTTCAACTTTAGGCACACTGTTAGCATAGTTGCTTAAATCAAAAGCAGTGAGAGTGCCAATCAATCCATCAATAGAAACAATATCAAATGTCCTCAATTATCATATATAAATAACTCTAATGGCATAAGCAGGTGGCAAGGTTCTCAAAATTTTACTTACCAGATCACCTTCTTCAATTTTACCACCAGCAACTTTGATAGCACCAACTACTTCCTTTATCCTTTGACCATATTGAGTAATGTTCTCACCTTCCACCATTTTCATGTCATCATATTTTCCCTTCAAACTATCTAACCTAGATTTTTGCATATGTATGTCTCCACCATATGTTAGATTTAACTTTTCGATCCCAAACCTCATAAGTAGTCTCAAGTTTATGTACATCAATATATTCAGTATCATATAGACTACTTACTATAGCCTCTAATGCTTGCATGTTCTCTTGTTGCTCCTTCAATTGATCTGCAGTAAGAGTCCCAGTAGCAACTGTATATTTTGTTACAACATGAATCTAGAACTATTCCCACATCTCTTTCAAATAGATATTCATCGTGTCGCTTCATATTGTGTAATTGTCTCTTGTGAACCTGGGACCTTCTTTCTTCATCATCGTATATTTTCCCCAAGTTGTTTAGCTTACCACAAAGAGTACCAAGTCTCTGATAATATAAGGTCCAAGATTACGGAGAGGGGGGTGAATCAATAATCTATCATATTATAACTTTTTGCAATTCATTCAACACATTAATAACATTCACCAGCTTTAAACCTTGTGTAGAAATAAAGAGAGTGACCAAATAAGCATGCAACAAAGTGACGCCAATATTATTCTCATGGAAACCCTTGGTTAGAGGGAGAAACCATGGTGGGAATTAGTACCCACAAGTATTTTCACTCTTCTGAAATGTGCCATCTTAAAGGCCTAGCCCTGTTAGGAGCTTACAATGATGCCCTGCTAGGAGGAGACCTTATTAGGAGTCACTCGGTTAATCCATTTTCCTTTAGCCTTGTTAGGAGCTTTACCCTATTAGGAGTAACCTTTTTAAATGGTTTAAACCCCAATTATAGAGCCACCTAGTTGAAGGATTTACTAATTAAGACCTATTAGGATCTACCCGGTTAAGGGATTTTCTTGGAGAACCTATTAGGATTCAACAAGTACAATGATCTGGGTGTAGAACTCCTCTTCTTGTTCAAATCCAATTAAGCACAACACTTCTACTTCTTGCAGACAATCGTCATTCTTCACTCGACCACACCTTCGCATCAACGATCTACACTGCATAATTCATTGATGTACATATAAATACCTTACATTTTCATTAGGGCATTATCTCCCTTACAAAATGTATTATATTTGAATTTCACTCATTACAATCATTCCCGCTCAATCCTTAAACCCTAAAATGTATTATCAATCTAGAATATTAGAGTACAAATTCAGGTTGGCCACAAGATTCATCACACATCAATTTAAGACAAGAACAGTCAAACTTTATTTGACTTCCACAACATGCTTCCAAAATTTGATAGATTCGACCACCTCAAACAATGAAATAGTAAATCGGCATTACATATTTGTTATGCCACATCACCTTAAAACCTAGATTAGGCAAAAATCCACTGCAACTTATCACATTATCATCGCTCACCGATCTAACACCAACTGCTCAAACATGTTCAAATATTTTTCTATCATGCATAGAATGATCTTCTGCCAACTAAAATGATGCCTTATAGTACTCCAATCCTGTATCGATCATAGTATCAATAACATATCCTAGTCAAGATAGTTATATCATGACCACAACACTTGGATCCATACTAATTTGATAGAATAATCAAATCATTCATTGTTTGTCACTGTCTATTCTTTTGTCTACCTTGTTGCTCTTCAATCGATCATAACTTTCTCCATTTTTGTTTCTATCATACGCAATAATACAAAATGCATTGAGAGACATCCCCGAGTGTCCAAAAATGATCGCTCACTCTAATTCCTACCGCAACACAGAATTCATCTATGCAATACTTTGCAGCACATCAGGAACATTGTCAACAATTACAACACCAAGTCGACATCAATGACAACACAATAACTGATCTTCCTGACATCAAACATGTACCAATCAGCACCCGATAAAGCTCTGCATCAATTATGCCAACAATTTTATCATGGCAAATTTGCGGAAACTTGTGGAATCATAAGCTAAGGATACACAATAAAATAGGACACATATTGAACCCATCAACAAGTATGACTAGATTTGAAATTTATTTTTAATAATATTTAATCAATTTTTTCATTATTTATGTTATTTATTTCACAAGAAAGTAAGCAATATTCTCAAATAAGCTAGTTTAAATAAATCACTGAAGTAATTCTAGTTATTAAGAAGTTTTGATTTGTTAATCTACTCAAATGATGCTTCAATATAAATTCATATAACTAGTTAAAAACTTAATGAAGATCTTACCATGTTGAATGTCACAAAAAAAAATTCTAATTAATCTAATCCATATGTGATGCTAGATATGATCAATTTTATCCCACCATGCATTAATCAACAAACTTTTTTTAGGGCATTGTTCATATTTAAAATCTTTCTTGGTATTTATGGTGATGTGGAACCCGTAGGCCCACCCTTCCATGCTCGTGGAGATAATTACCTGACCACTGTTACATAAAACACACACACACAAGAGGCTACACACACGCCAACCAATACATGACTCAAGGTACACATATGATCATGAATGCATATGCAAAATTCTAGGTCACTACTCAGGTCACACTATAAGATACTATGTAGGGACTCTAGTGGAGTGTCATCACTTGTCTCATACTAGCCCAAGCGGTATGTGGTATGGTAACTCAATTCCCTCGAGAGACCTCATACCATGCCCTCATACCAGCTTGCGCCAGAGACTGGATACCATATTGATGCAGAGGGTCTAGAGTTATAGTGCTTTCCTTACTCCAAGTTGTTAATCACTTCTTCAAACCATCCAATGGTTTAAAAATCTATGTCTCCTTCACCAAGATTGGCCTCCTAGACCCTCCCTTCAAATTTCCTCCTAGGTATAGTTGAGATGATGAAGAAACAATGCACAAACAATTTCAACTAGTCCTCCAATTACCTTGTTTTCTCACTAGATTTCCCTCTATAACCCTAAACCCTTGCTTAGGATCTTCACAAACACCTCTTAGGCTCTAGCCTATGTTCAAAGGACCTTACATGTCTATTCTAGGTGTTTCAAAAAATTCTAGCCACTATATTCATCTATTTGTTGTCACTACTCAAAGATAGGCCTAATTAGGCCTAATTCAATTAGGTCTATTTTCATTGTTTTTAGCCAAATGCTACAAATTCTTCCAAACAACCCTATGGAAGAGCATGTGATTTTGAAAGCTATCAACTAGAACTTTGAGAATCCAAAGGTATAGCTCTCCAAGACACCCACAACCCTAATTGTTTCCAGGCCCTAATTTCTAGCCTATCTTTTAGGCCTATGGACGAGTCACTGCAAATTGCCTTCAATTTGTCTTCAACCCTCACCTCAACTTCTGAAACCTTTTTAACCTTCAAGGAGACACCCTAGGGCTTCCATAGATGCCACTAAGTTGTCCATACAAGATCATGGGTGTGTTATTTCAATCCAATCTTCACCTTGTCTTGGCTCACCTACTCCAAGCAGTTAGCCTAGGGCATCACTCCAAGCCTAGGAGTTCAGTTGCAAGAACAAAAATGAAAAAAAAACACTATATATAGACCCTAACCTATAATTCCATAAGGTTTCATTCATTTTCAACTGTGGATGCTTAGGTTAGAGTCATTTTTGTTCCTGCAAGTCTGCAAACAGGAATTGCAGACACAGTCACCTAAATCTAAGTGTAACTATACAATGCCTTAACTTTAAAACAAACTAGTATATGAAAAATAAAGCTAAAAAAAAACTCTACACTCCCATGGAGTCATATTTCACAATCTAATCCGTACACAGTTGTACAAGAGTGCAGAAACACTGCAAATGCAAGAAAAACTCAGAAAATCATCTGTATAGAATGATCACGCGTGTGGTCTGTAACTAAAACTCCATTAACCTTCCAAAATCTTCAATCCATGCTCAAATACCCGAGCATGGGTGGTTACAACTGTCCATATCCTCATTGAGAAACTTTATGCAAAATTTGCAAATGTTGCTTGAGCAACTTTTGAAAGTTGCTAGCAACTTTTGAGCATTTCTTTCTCTTTGAATAAATTGGTCAACTTGATGCACTTTGACCCATCCTAGGACCCTAGTTAGGACACATAGGACTCTAGAGGAGACCATATCCCCTAGTTGCTCAAAATTAGAAACTTTTACAATTTTAGACCAATGTTGGAGCAACTTGTGCTCTTACAAACACAAATGAACAAGTTAGGATCCAACACTTATGGATCTTATTACAAACATATCAAAGACCCCTAAGAAAACCCTAAACACACTTCAAGACAAAATGGGAGGTTCTCTGCACCATACTCTCCTGGGACAAAGAACTCAAGTCCCTTGATTTAGGAGGTCTTCAATGGTGACTCCATGCTTCAGTATGTCTGCTTCACTCATCCAAGTGGCTTCAGAATCAGGTAGCCCTTTCCACTTCACAAGATACTCCTTGTAAGTACATTTCCTGGTCTTCTTTATCACCTTGGAGTCCAATACACTGTCCAACTGCAGAGGTTGAGGGGTAGGCAAATCTTTGACCCAATCTTCTTCTCCCAAGTTTGAAAGAGTTTACTGACTAGTGTATGAGGGTAGACCCTTATAGGGATACAGATCACACACATTGAAAATGGGTGAGATGCCCAAATCAGGAGGCAAATCTACCTCATATACATTCTTACCATATTTGTGCAATATCTTTAATGGTCCTATTTTATTCATCAGTAGCTTGGTTGGCTTGCCTTTAGGATTTCTCTCCTTCCTAAGGTAAGAAAGCACCAGATCCCCCACCTTGAATTGAAAATACCTCCTTGTCTTATCTTCCTTGGCCTTGTACTTTTCAACTTGTTGTAAAGTCTTCTTGACTTGGTCATGTAGGTCTTTCATCTTCTCTATAAAGGATTCCCCTTGTGCACTCCTTTTAGGATTAGCCTCATAAACTATCCCTCTAGGATTAGCCCCATAAACTATCTCAAACGGGATCTTACCAGTGCTCCTATTAATGGAGTCATTATAGGCATATTTTGCATGTCCTATAATGTGATCCCATGACTGTCCATGTTTCTTAGTCAAGCATCTTAATAGGTTGCCTAAAGACCTATTGACTACCTCAGTTTTCCCATCTGACTGAGGATGATAGACTGAAGAGAAAGACAAGTTTTCCCCTAACATCTTCCAAAGGGTCCTCCAAAAGTGGCCCACAAACTTACTGTCCCTATCACTTACTATATTCAGTGGCAATCCATGGATTCTCACTATGTCTCTGAAGGATAGACCTGCAATATGTGAAGCATCATTGGTTTGTCTACAAGGAATGAAGTGTGCCATCTTTCTAAACCTGTCCACCACTAAAAACACATTGTCATGTCCTCTTGGTGTCTTAGGCAATCCCAAAACAAAGTTCATACTCAAGCACTCCCAAGGTCTCTGAGGTATGGATAAGGGCTAGTACAATCCAGTGTTTCTACTTTGTCCTTTCGCTCTCTGACATATCTGACATTTCTCACAAACTTCCTCACATTTGACTGTAGTTTAGGCCAATAGTAATGCCTATTCACTTGCTCAAGTGTCTTGTCCACTCCAAAGTGGCCTCCCAAGCTTCCTTGGTGTTTCTCCTTGACCATTTTCTCCCTCATTGAGCATTGAGGTATACACAACAAGTGTCCCTAGAACAATAGTTCTTCCTGCAATATATAATTAGTAAACTCTACTTTAAAACCCTGTTGGAACTTCTCACATGCTTCATAAGCATCCTTGAAATCTTGGTCTTCTTTGTAGAGGTCTTTAAGGTCACTCATCCCTTCACTCTGAAATAGTATCTCCTGAATAGTTAACACTCTCCTACTTAGAGAATCTGCAACTTTGTTGCTAACACCTTTCTTGTGTATTATGACAAAAGTATATGCTTGCAAATATTCTACCCATTTTAGGTGCCTTTAGTTCAACTTCTCTTGCCCATTCAAGAAGCTAATGGCATGATTATCTGTATAGAACACAAATTCCCTTGGTAGGAGATAATGTATCCACTTTTTGAGTGCTTGCACCATTCCATACAACTCCAAATCATAGGTGAAGTACTTTTGTTTGGCCTCATTCAACTTCTCTGAGAAGAATGCCACAGGATGTCCCTCTTGACTCAACACTGCCCTAATGGCTAGTTTACTAGCATCACACTCCACCACAAATAACTCATTGAAGTTAGGGAACCTAAGATTAGGTAGTTCTATTATCCTTTTCTTCAATATTTCAAAGCCCTTATATGCTACTTTTGTCCATTTGAACTGACATTTGATTCCTCCTTTAATAGTGTTTAGTATTGGTGCACATACATGGATAAAGTTTCTCACAAACTTCCTATAATAAGAGGCTAATCCATGAAAACTCCTAACATCTCCTATGGATCTAGATGTTGGCCATTCCAATATAGACTTGACCTTATCAAGATCCATCTTCATACATCCATTAGCAACAACAAATCCAAGGTATACTAATTTAGTCTTCAAAAACTCAGATTTTTCTTGGTCACTCATCAACTTCTCTTGGTGTAGCCTCCTCAAAACCATTTCCAAGTGCTTCATGTTCTCCTCCTTAGACTTGCTAAAGATCAAAATATCATCAAGGTAAACAATTACAAATTTACCTATAAAGTCTGCTAGCACTTCATTCATGAGCCTCATGAATGTGCTAGGTGCATTTCTTAAGCCAAAGGGGATTACAGGCCACTCATACAGCCCTTAATTTGTCTTGAAGGTTGTCTTCTACTCATCACCTGGCCTAACTCTGATTTGATGGTACCCTGACTTCAAATCCACCTTGGAGAAATAACAAGAACCCCCCAAATTGTCCAACAAATCCTCAATCCGGGGCATGGGAAATCTGTATATGATTGTAATCTTGTTAATAGCCCTAGAGTCAGTATACATCCTCTATTTTCCATCCTTCTTAGGTGCAAGGATAGTTGGCACAACACAAGGACTTAAACTCTTCCTTATAAGCCCTTTCTCTAGCAAATCTTGAATTTTTTTAGCAATCTCTGCATTCTAACTTGGAGTCATTTTATATGTTGCCTTGTTAGGTAGATTAGCTCCTGGTGAGAGGTCTTTCTGATGATTCACATCCCTCATGGGTGGCAATGCACTAGGCAATCCATTATCCACTATCTCATGATACTTATCCAGCAATGCTTGTACCTCTTGTGGCATATTGACTTTCTCCTTAGTCTCTTCTTTTAGTTTCACTATCACTTCACAATAGACCCCTTCGTCCTTCTTCATAGCCTTAAGGAACTCTTTTCCACTCAAAAGCATCACACTAGTCCCCACATTCTTCTCTTCATTAGGTTCTTGCAAAGGATCCATTTGAAACTTCTTCCCATGTTTAGTAATCACATAGTTGTTCTTTTCACCATCATGTATGGCCTTCACATCATATTTCCATAAATGTCCTAGAAGAAGATGACATGAATCCATAGGCAATATGTCACATAACACCTTGTCTTTATATTCCCCTATCTCAAACTCCACCAAAGTTTGTTCATCCACCTCTATCTTCTGGCCCTTATTTATCCATGACACCTTGTAGGGAGTAGTGTGCGGTATCCTTCTAATCTTTAGTTTTTCCACCATCTCTGTTGACACTATGTTCTCTGTTAAACCAGAGTCCACTATCACCTTGCAAATCTTCCTATGTGACCTACAAGTAGTCTTAAACAGGCTCTTCCTTTGAGGTGGTTCTGCAACACTAGGAACTTTTAATAAAGTCCTTCTCAACATAAGGTTCTCTCCATCTATTACTGGCCCTGCCTTGGAGATTGGTTAGGTGACACTTTGTGTGTCATCTTCTTGCACTAACTGATTCCTTCTTTCTCCCATGGATGAGGTGGTATCTTTCTCAGGACATCTACCCATGGTATGTCCCACTTGGTTGCAATTATAGCATCTACCGGTGAAGACAGAGTTAGTCTTGCCTTGTGACCGAAACCTACTTCATGGAGGTCCTCTTCCTCTATATCCTCCTCTATGAAATGAACCCCTATACTAATTACCTCCATTGTTGTCTGTATACTGAATTTCTTCTGGCCTACTTGGGCTTTGTCCTCTTCCAAAGTTACCCCTGCCTCTGAATCCTCTATTTCCTTTGCCTCTTTGTTGCAAATAATTCCTCCTTCTAGCCTTCTCTTCTGCTCTCAATGCTGATTGAAAGCATTTGTGCATACTGTCAGGGGCCATCATACTGATCTCATCTCGGATTCCTTATCTCAATCCATTGAGATACCTTGCTACCTTTTCTAATTCTTCCTCTTGTCTTCTTTCCCTTAGACTCAACTTGTTGAATTCCTCAGTGTAGGCACTTACTGTCAACTCTTTTTGCCTTAAGTTCTACAACTTCTAATACATTTGTATCTCATAATCAGTGGGCAAGAATTGTTCCCTCAATCTAATTTTCATTCTATCCTAAGAGACTATTTTCTTCTTACCAATGGTTACTCTGTCATCCTACATCATGTTCCACCATACCAATGCAGATCCCTTGAGTCTAGCCTTGGTATAACTGACTCTCTTCTCCTTTGACACTTCTTTGTAATCAAACTAGTTGTCTATGGCCTCTAGCCAATCCAACAACTCTTCACCATTCAAACTTCCACTATAGTAAGGAATGTGTTCCATACTATCTTTGTTGATGGATTTAAAAGCATCCAAGAACACCTTCTAATATTTATCCATCTCCACTTCTTTTCCTTTTCCAGTTGTCTCTCATGTCTGGCTTTCATCCTCTTCATCACTTTCATCTCCCCATTCAGTGACTCTCCTCTTACCCTTTATCTCTGTCAGATTGGCCTTTGCCAATAGTTATTGGACCAAGTCCACTATGGCATCCTTTCTCATTTCCTTGGGTGTCATGATGTCAACCTCATGGCTCTCCTCCCCTTCAGATATACACCAAACTTACTGTAGTTCTGGCTTTGACTCCACTCTGATGCAGAGGGTCTAGAGTTCTAGTGCTTTCCTTACTCCAAGTTGTTAATCAGTTCTTTAAACCATCCAATAATTTAAACATTTGTGTCTCCTTCACCAATATTGGCCTCCTAGACCCTCCCTTCAACTTTCCTCCTAGGTATAGTTGATATGATTGTTCAGGATTAGAATTGTCACCCTAACTCAGGCATTAGGGCTACACGACAATTCCATCCTAACCATGGAAACCTCTCCTAGTTGTGGTTAGGCTATGAGTGAAGAGGAATCTCCGGATTCTAGGCCAGTTCCTATAAAATATGGTATATCACTTCCTGATTGAAAACTGAACTGGGAAAAGAGAAAAGAGGTTTGTAACTAAACTTGCATAATAG